>PVJS01008644.1:0-52531 GCA_004027185.1 Glis glis
GAAAGAAGGAAGGAAGGAGGAAAGGAAAGAAGGAGGATAGGAAGGAAGGAAGGAAGGAGGAAAGGAAAGAAGGAAAGAAGGAAGGAAGGAGGAAAGGAAAGAAGGAAGGAAGGAAGGAGGAAAGGAAAGAAGGAGGATAGGAAAGAAGGAAGGAGGAAAGGAAAGAAGGAAGGAGGAAAGGAAAGAAGGAAGGAAGGAGGAAAGGAAAGAAGGAAGGAAGGAGGAAAGAAGACAGGAAGGAGGAAAGGAAAGAGGGAAGGAGAGAGGGAGGGAAAGAAGGGAAAAGTAGGAAGGAAGGAAAAGAACAAAGACGGAGTGAAAGGGGTAGGAAAAGAGAAAGTGAGAAGAAAACGACCAACAAAAGGAAGCGCGAGGGAGAGAGCGGGCTCGGAAGAAACACAGAGAAAAACAAAGGGAGCGCGGCGAGGCGGCGGCCGGCGGCAGGACGGCGCTGGCTCGCGGGGGCAGCAGAGGGCGCGGCGGCGGAGCGGGCGGAGCGGGCGGAGCGCGGAGCGGGGCTGGCGGCGGATCGCGGCGGGAGCAGCGCGGGGCTGGCGGGCGGGGAGCAGGCGCGGGGCGGGGGCCTGCGGCGCGGCGGGACCCCCAGCCCGAGCCCGAGCGCGCGCCCTGCCCCGGCCCGAGCGGAGCCCGAGCGCCCGCGGCCCCGGGGCCCGGACAACTGTTGCGGCGGCGGCGGCGGCGGGGCCGGGCGTGGGCAGCCCCGGCGCCGGCTGCGAGCGAGGAGCGAGGAGGAGCGGCGGCACGAGGTGAGGGCATGGCGGGGGAGGGCGCGCCCGGGCCGGGGTCGCGGCTGGGGAGGCCGGCGGCTGGCGGCGGAGGGTCCCGGAGACCCGGGAGGAGGGTACGGAGACCGGGGAGGAGGGTACGGAGACCCGGGGAGGAGGGTACGGAGACCGGGGGCGGGGGAGGGTCCTGGAGACCCGGGGAGGAGGGTCCCCGAGATCGGGGGAGGAGGGTACGGAGACCGGGGGCGGAGGAGGGTCCCCGAGATCGGGGAAGGAGGAGGGTCCCTGAGATCGGGGAAGGAGGGTCCCTGAGACCGGGAGAGGAGGAGGGTCCCCGAGATCGGGGAAGGAGGGTCCCCGAGACCGGGAGAGGAGGAGGGTCCGGAGACCGGGGACGGAGGAGGGTCCCCGAGATCGGGGGAAGAGGGTCCCCAAGACCGGGGGAGGAGGGTCCCGGCGGCTGGCGGCGGCGGAGGGGTCCCCGAGACCGGGTCCGGGCGAAGGGGCGCGGGAGCGGGCGGGGACGGTGGGCGCGTAAGGTGCTGAGCTCCGGGGCGCTTTGGAGCGGGGCGGGGACGACCAGCGCAGCCTCAGGGGGCAAGAGCCACGCGGGGCAGGCGGCGCCCTGGCGTTGGGGTCCCCGCCAGGGCTCAGCGAGACCCAAGCCCGGGCCCTTGAACCTCGGAGAGGAAGGGGCCCGGGTCCCAGGAACAGTCCGGGGCGCACCGTGCTGAGTCGTGGCAGCCGGGACCGGAATCCGCGTCCGAGGTGGGGACCAGCGTCCACGGACCGAGTCCCGGAGCGCAGCGAGCCCAGAGCCCGGTGCGCTCTGGACAGGGTTCCGGAACCACGCTGCGGACCTGGCAGGTTCCAGGGGTCCTAGGCTGGGCGGCGTGGGGGGACGGAAAGGCTCCCCCCAAATGCGTGCCCCTCGGCCCCGGCCCGCCGCGGGGCCCCCACGGAGCCGCCACCGCCGCCGCCTTCCCGGACCGAATCAATATTGATCCCGCGCCCGGAGCTGTGTGGCCCGGAGGCGGCCTCGGAAGCTCTTTAGCGCCAGCGGTTGCTATAGCAACGAGACCCCAAGCGTCTTCAGGTTATATTTATTCTAATTATTATTATTATCATTATTAGTATTAGTATTAATATCTGTTACTCAGCCAGAGGAGAAAAGAAAGGAGGAGGGGGGGAAAGTGGATGGATCCTGGTGCCTCTAACTGTTTTCTGTCTTTGGAAAGAGAGCAGCCGACTGGCTGGTGGGCCAGGCTGGGTCGCCGCTGGGTCCCTGCCATGGTGGCTGGTGGGTGCTAGCTGCCCCAGCCAGACCCCTGGGGCAGTGTGGCTGGGAAGGGGAGTTATATAATCTGTCAGGAGAGTATATCTGTGTGTGCCTCTTTGTGTCTCCCCTACCTCTCTGGGCCTCCTGGTCCCCTGGGCTTAGTGACCACTCCGGCCCCAGGAACTCCGGCGGAGGGTGGGGAGGGCAGAGAGCACCCCACACCAGGAATCACAGGCACCTCCAGCCCTCTCCCCTGGCTGTGTGACCTTGAGCAGGGTTCTTTACTTCTCTGAGCCTCTCTTTCCTTGCCCATTAGATGCAGTGAGGCCATTCCCACCATGAAAGGGTGCTGTGAGGTCACACTGGGAAAACCTTGTAGGTTCCACTGAGCGCTGATGGCTGTGTGACCCCAGGCAGCCGCCCAGCCTTCTCTGAACCTTCGTTTTAGCCTGTAAAATGAGGGCCTGACCCAGCCATTGTCTAAAAAGAAAAAAAGCCTTTAATCCCTGACTGGTGAGCCCTGGAGTTCAGCTCTGTTCTGATGCAGACTAATGGGAACTTCTTCCCTCGGCACCCTACTTCCTCACCTGGTTCTGTTGTCCACATGTACCCAGAATCAGCAGCCAGGGGGAACCTTTGGGACTCTTCACCCAGGTAGGCAAAACTCTTAGTGTAACCTTTGGTCCTTGGCGTCAACCCAGGACAATCCCCATGCTGGCCTGGGGTGGGGGGCAGGATTGGGGTCCCTCCCCCTTCCCACAAGACAGCTCCCCACAGCACTGCATCGCTCCAGAGGGGCTGCTTGCTACCCTCTCCTGTCTGGAGGTGGAGTGTGGAGCTAGAGGTGACCAGAAAGTTCTATAGCAGGCAGCCCCTGCAGGCTCTGCTCAAATAGAAGGCCCGGGCAGGGTCTCTGCTCCGGTCTCTACCGTCACCACCACACTGCTCCCCGGCTCCATCTCAGTCACTGACGGATGGGGAGGAGTGGTGGAGAAGCAGCTCCGTCGTGTGTGTGTGCGTGTGTGTGTGTGTGTGTGTGTGTGTGTGCATGTGCGTGTATGTGTCCATCCCACCCCGCTTTCCTGGGCCCCCCAGCTGGGACCTTCCTGGGGTAGCTGCCTGGGGCAGGAGGGCTGGGGTCTGGGCCAGTGTTGCTCAGACCTGTATGGGTGAGAGAGAAAGTGAGTGGGACCTGCCCCCAGTGAGACCAGCCGAGACACCCAGGCCACCTGTCTGTCTGTCCTTAAGTCTATGCATCCGTCCATCCGTTCCGTCTGCTCTGCCCGTCGTCAGCAGGTCCCCTGCCTGCGCTGAGGGGCGTCGCTCTCCCTTACAGTTCATTCTCACGGGAGCAGAAGAGGACGGGGTCTCTGAGGAGCCAGGGGTTGGTGGTGCGCCTGGGGCGAGCCACAGTGCAGCAGGGGCACGTGCAGGGAGGTCCCTGACCCAGGGAGCCTAGGAGGGGTTGGGCCTGGGAGTCAGATCCCAAAGGATCCTGAAGGGAGGAGGAGAGGGCGTCTGGGCAGAGACCCTCCACTGGAACGGTGATGCGCAGGTACTCAGGAGCGGGGCTGGCCCCTTCTGGACCTGCGGGGCTGGAAGGTTCTGGAGACAGCACAGCCGGAGCAGGCGGGAGCAGGGACCCCCAGCCTGGAGAGCAGGGGGAGGGGGAGCCAGGTTTGGAGCTTGGACTGCCTTTAGGTGGGGAGTCCATGGTGGAGGTGGGCAGAGGGAGATGTAGTTTGGGACAGAAAGATGAATCTGGTTTGCATCTCTGTAGGACGATCAGACAGACCCCCTGCAGCCCCCTCCAGCCTGCCTCCCTGCGGGAGAGGGAGGGCGTGAGACTGCAGGGCCCTTGGCTTCTAGGGGAGGTGGCTGGTGGACACCAGGACCAGCTGCTTCTGCCGCCTGTGTCCACAACACACGGCTGTGTGACACAGGCACACAGCCACGCCCCCCCCCCCCCGCAGCAATGGCACCGCGCTTGGCAGTAGAAGCCTGAAGGCCTACTGTGAGCCGGTACCGTGCTGAGCAAACTCTGACCCAACTTCTCACCTAATCCTCAGGGCAGCCCCCTGAGCCGGCGACTACCAATTACCGATTCTGTGGCACAGATGAGAAACCAGGCTGAGAGGTTACTGATTAACATCCTAGCTGGGATCGTGCCTCTAACCACTGTACCACACTGCCCAGGGCCCGGCCTGGGTCCGTGGCCAGGTGCTGGCTCTGCGGGGCCAGTGCGATGACTCGCTGATGGTCTTACTGCTGATCTTCATCCTGTTCACTCTCCTCTGAACTGACCCACAGGGCGGCTCATCTTATGCTTGGAGGAGCGCTTTCATCTCCCTTCTTGGGGGCGCTCTATCTCTATTAATTCAGCCGCCATTGCTTTAGCGTCTCCCCAGTGGGTTGGCACAACAGATTCACGCTGATCTTAAAGTGAGCTCAGAGTGGGGTCCCCGGTTCCCCCAGAGTGACTTTCCCAGCAACTGAAACAGTAGTGCACTCCTGTGCAGACTCCCCTCCAAGGGGGGCCTGAACATCTGCAGCCAAGAGGTGAGGAGGGTGGCCCGCCATGCTGGGCCATAGCCTCCTGGGGACACCAGGAGGTGTGGGTGTCTCTCTGCATAGGGCCTGGCAGGGGCGGTCCGTCTCCTCCTCCTTCCCTCTTTCCTTCCTGTCTCTTCCTCCTGTGTGTGCATTCCTTGAACCCTTCATGTGACCCCTTCTGTATATGTGACACAGGGAGGGTTGAAGGGACCCCACGGCTGCTCAGACTTGCTCCCAGCAGATCCCTGCATAGATGTGTGACCAGGGCTCAGTACCTATTTGACAGCTGACTGAGATTGGATCACTGTCTAGCCAGGGGCTCTGAATGTCCCAGCTCTGCTGGCCCTGCTGTGTCCCCCACCCCCTGGCTCTCCTATTTGTGACAAGCCCCTCCCTCTTTTCCTCTTAGCCAGGGTCGAGTTGGGCACGCGCCAGGGCCTTTCCCTGGGCATCTTGACTGCCCCTCTCACTGGCAACTCCGCCCAGCCCAGGTTTTCTTGCTCAGCAAACTGGGGACATGGGTACCTCTGAAAATGCCGGGAGGGCACCCGCAGTGTGTTGGGGAGGGAGCCCCACTGTTCCCCACTGGTATTGGGGGTGGGGCAGGGCAGACAAAGACAGGGATGCGGCATCCCAAGGCCTAGGCGGGGTGAGCAGATGCTGGGAGGGAGCCCGAGGCTCTCCCCATCCAGATGGGGACACTGAGGCTCAGAGAGGGCTGGGGATGTGTCAAGGTCACACAGTTAATTGGGCATCTTTGAGAGCCGGGATGTCCTAGCAGATGTGGTGGGCGGTGTCCAGAGAGGCCTGGGGCTGGGGGGAGGGCGTACAACCCTGGATGAGAAACCCAAAGCCCCCAGCTCCCTTTGGAAACAGGCTTCAGAATCCCCGGCCCTGGCCAGCCAGGCAGAAAACAGAAGTCTTGAAATGCAAATGCCTCGGGCCCATATTTTCAGACTCTACAAGGAATGAATGGAGCCCCAGCCTCCCGTCCCCCAGCCCCCCTTCCCTCCCGTCCCCGCCCGTCTGTCCACACGCAGCCTACCTCAGCAGATGCGCCAACGTGCCTTCCAGAAATTAAGAAATAATGCACGAGTTGCCCAAATTACACCCATTTAACACTGAATTAAACTCTGCAAGCTCTTAACGGAGCCCCGGGAGGAAAAAAAAATTTTTTTTATTCACACTTCCCTGGAAAATGAGACAAACCATGATCTTTCAAAACCCAGCTACATAATCGGATTATCCCTCCCTGGCAAGCCTCGGAGAGATGCCCGCCGGAGGGAGGGCGCAGGCTCTGCTGCCGCCGCCACCGCCGCCGCCGAGAGAGATTTGCATCGGGAATCCGGGCCGGGAAAGTTTGTCTCCTGCGCCAGATTTTGAAGCTCCTCCGCGGCACAGGATGGGCTGAAAATAAAGTGCCGTTTTCTTAGATATTGGCACAAATTAAAAATAAAGGCAAGCTCCTTCCATCCTCCAGCGCAGGAATTTCCTCCGGGGCTCCCTGAGCGTGTGGTGGGAGCGATGGTGAACTGCTTTCACTTCGGCTCCTCTCCTGGTCGGGAGAATCGTGCTCGTGCAGCCGGATTCATAGAGACAACAACAGAAAATGCGTTGGGCTCCCGGAGCACCTGCCAGGCCCGGGGGCCAGGAGGGATGATTTGAAGCAGGGCCTGCCCTGGTGAGTTTTGCCATGCGTTCCTGTGGAATGGAGTGGGGGGCGGGAGAACCAAAGAAAAAGAGGCCTCCGAGAGGGGGCAGGGAGAGCTTCCTGGAAGAGGTAACTTGAGCTTGGGTCTTGAAGGATGTGTAGGAGTGTGCCGAGGACAGCCCGAGGAGGGTTTGCAGTGCGCCTCTCACATGGGCGTGGCCTCGCAGTGACATCTGCAGATTTTAGGATGAAGGGGCTCTTTGTTGCAACCTGGCTTGACATGAGGCTTTTTAAGAAGCCGTTTTATGTCCAATATCACCCATCATCCTCGGGCAACCAAGGCAGGCCTACAATTCCCCAGGGAGAACCGGGGCCAGAGAGAGGAAGGCGGTGACCAGGGGCTCTGAGACCCACAGCCCAGATCAGACGGGTTCTAGAGGGTAGGAGGGCAAGGTGGTAGGCCCTTATATGGACATGCTAAAGCTTCCCTCAAGGCACTATGAGCACTGATTCCAGAGTCCAGAAGCCTCCCAGTCTCGCTCTGTATCCAAAAGATTGGCGACCGAGCCTGCCTGTGCATCTGCAGGGAGCCTGGCATGATCCAGCCCAGAAGGCCCCCTGTCAGCCTCCGCCAGGCAAGAGGCCAGCAGGCCTCCCCTGGCTCGCTTCTGCCTGTCTGTGTTGTTTGGATTGTTGGGGCTTCTGGGAACGGGTCGGGAATGTGGCATCCGCTGGGTGTGACTGCCCGGAATCTGATCCCTGGGACCTTGGGGCCTTGGGGAATGAGCTGAGTGCAGAGCTGGGGCCCATCGCCAGGGCAACGGCCTGGGGGCGGCTCCCGGGCTGATCTCCCTGGAGAGCAGTAGGACTCCACGACTCAGGGAGGGGGAGCCTGAGCTTCACCCCGGACAAGTCTCCCCTCCGCTTGCTCCTCGCTGTTGGGCTTTGGGTAACCCCAGGAGCCTCGATTTCCTCCTCCACCAAATGGGTTACAGTGGAGAAGCAGACACAGATAAGATACATGTATTTGCACAAGAGGTTTGCTGCTTGTTACCCCGCGCAGGCTGTTTGTATTTTCACTTTGTTACTGTTACAAACTTCTTTGTTACTCTGTTGATATTGCTGGTAAACGCCCCGGTCAGTGAAGCAGACAGGCGGGAACCTGGCTGAGGGGCCTGGGCCCTGGGGGAGGCCCCCCCACAGCCTGGTGATTGAATGCTTGCAGGGAAAGGAGTCAGGTCAGCACTGAGGCGGGTAGAGGTAGCGCCAGCCCGGCACCATGGCAACTGGAGGGCAGGGCGGTGAAGATCAGCCCTGCGCCCAGCACCATGGCGCCCAGGGCCACTTCTGGCACCAAATACAGTGTGGGCCTTGTGTTTTGCTGTGAGCTCCAGTGTCTTCATTTTCAAAAGAGGGCGGGCCACGAAAATGCTGGTAATTTGCACAGGTGACAGGTGGCTGTGTGGATTGGAGGTAGGGACTTTAACCTTCAGGTACCTGGATTAGTCACAGGGATAACCTGTATCTATTACTCCCCAGCTGCAGAGGGACAGTGAGAGTTTGAATCCCATTCTCCACTCAAGACTGGCTGTGTGACCTTGGGCTGGTTGAATCCCCTCTCTGAGCCTCAGTTTCCTCATCTATAGATGGGGCACTGTACACCTCACAGGGGTTTTTGTTTTGTTTTGTTTTGGTATTTTGGTACTGGGGATTGAACCCAGGGGCATTCTTCCTCCTCGCTACACCCCCAGCCCTTTTTATTTTTTATTTTGAAACAGGGGCTTGCTAAGTTGCTAAGGGGCTTGCTAAGTTGCTGAGTCTTGCTAAATTGCCAAGGCCAGCCTCGAACCTGCAATCCTTCTATCTCAGCCTCCCAAGTACTGGGATTACGGGCATGCATCATCATGCAAGTATTAAGTGAGGAAATCCAAGGACCGTGTTCACTGCAATCATGCACATAGAACTGCTCAGTGAACATTCCTGTTCTTCTTATTATCACACCACTGTATTTCATCATGGAAACACCGAGGCGACTCAGAGGCCCTGCGGAGTCAGAGCTCTCTCCACCCTTGAAGGGTGGGAGGCCTTTCTTCCCAGAGCTTGCAGCCAGTGCCCGGCCCAGGCCCGGCCGCTTTGACAGGTCTGCTGTGAATACAGGTAGGGAGGTATAGACGAATGAATGAATGAATGAATGAATGAAGGCCAGTGGGAAGCGTGACAAGCCTCAGATCAGGAAGCAGCTGAAGGGCTGGGCAGAAGCTTCCATCTGCGGGTGGGAGCAGGGGGTGCGGGGTGTGACCTCTTCCCCACACCAATATGTGTTGACTGGGTTGGTGGTCTGGGTTAGTCTGGGGTCCAGGCAGCACGGTGTCCCCAACAGCTCGGTTCTGGAGCCGGGCGGGCGAGGCCGGGGCCAGCTGCGGCTTCCTGCCCTTTAGCACGGGAAGTCCCTGTGCTGCTGAGAACCCGCTTCCTCCTCCTCACCCCGCCGGGACCCTGGAGAACACAGCGTTGGAATCTGTAAAGGGAGACCGGGAACAGTACTGAAACTCCACCCGTGTCCTGTCTGATCCCCTCCCGAGGGGTCCCAGGCACAGGGGAGGGCCGAGCCGGCGGCCCAAGGAATGGGGTGCTCTGTCCAGCACCCCTGCAGCCCTCACCTCTTGGGGAGACCCATGCCTTCTCACTGCAGCTCTGTCCCAGCCCCTCCGCACACTCCGCCTCCTTTACTTCTCCTGACACTCCACGGAGCAGGGACAGGCGTCAGATGTCACAGAAGCCTGGGGCACAGGGCTGGGCCTGGAGCCTTCTGCTCTTCCACGGGGGAGACCCATCCCTGCGTTGGCCAGCAGGGGCGCTGGTGTGCGAGCAGGGTCCCCACTCCTGCGCCCCCCTCCCCACCCCTACCCTGTGGTCTCCCTGGCCTACACCTTCTCCTCTGCCTCAGCCCCTCCTCTGGGATGTGGCCCACAGCAGGGTTGCTGAGGCACCACACGGAGTGCTAGGGGACGAACCCTTCCGTGCAGGGTAACCAGTCCCGGGAAGGCGGGGTCTCTGGCAGCAGGTGGGGCGCCACACCGGGCGGAGGGAGGCAGGGTCTTAGCCTGAAGCCCATTCTTTCCCTTGGCTTCCTCTGAAGGGCACAGGTGTCTGGCGGGAGCGGGCAGGCCATCAGGCCAGTGTGTGTTATGAGTTTCTTTTCCTGAGATGGCATCCTGGGCTTGTCCCGAAAGGCTCTAGGGACAGGTGGAAGGCCACCTGTTGTGTCCCGAGGCCTGCTTCCCACATCAGGGTGGGCACAGGCATTGGCGACGGTGGAGCGCGGGAGCAGTTCTGCCTGGGGAGGGGCAGTGTGAAGGAGCCATGCTCAGGCGGTGGCATCCTGGAGGGGGAGCAGGGGTTGACCACGGGAGCGGGGAGGGGGCTGAGGGACAGATGAGCAGAGAGGACAGTGACTACAGTGCCTCGAGGAACAGCTTTGGAACTTCTAGTCCCCGGCATGGCTATCCCGTGGCAGCCACCAAGGCTGCAGAAGGCTGATCCCTGAGCCCCCAGGCAAGTGGCGGGCTTTGAGTTTTATCCTGTACACCCCGGAGGGCCAGCATGTCGGTCCAGCACTGTGCCCAAGGCAGACGTCGCTAATCAGCCCACCCAGCAGGCAGCCCCAGCTGGTCCACCCCAGGGATGACCCCTGGCTGCCCTGGCTGCCGTGGGCAAAGGGACAAGGACACTCCTGCTGGTCACCTGTGTCATGTGACACAGTTCATCACCTAGAGCGCTTTCCTGGTGGGAGAGGAAGGTGGTCGTGGCCAGGTGCCGTGTGGCTCTGCTGCCCCATGGTGCCAGCTAGTTCAGCCCTTCCCTTCCAGGGACAGGACAGTTCCAGTGGGACCCCGGGCAAGAGTGCCACCCAGGGCCAGCCCCTCACCTGCCACCTGCAGGTCCACAGGCCCCGGGCCAGCCCAGGACAGCCTTGACCTCCAGCTGGACCCTGGCCAAAGAGGGAGGTCGCAGGAGAGAGCGCGCAGACCTGTGAAAGGCGAGGAAACCCGTCTCCTGAAATTCAAACAATTGGACAGTCTGTTCTGGATCGATTTAGAAGCAGTAGAGTGAAAAAAAAAATCAGAAAATCCAGCGCGAGGGCTATTTTCTCTCTCTCGGCTCAGTTGGGAAGAGGGCTGAGCTGGGGTATTTGCAGGCCGTCCAGAGCTGGGCCCGGCCCCTCCCTCTGCACGCAGCCCCCTCCTCAGCCCCGTCCTGCCGGGCAAACGGGGCTCAGGGGCACCAGGCTGGCACCAGCCAAGGAGAGCCAGAGGAACCTCGGACGGGTCACAGCCCCAGCACCTTTGTGTCCCACGGGCCCCCAAGGGAGGGAGGGCCCTCTGTGCAGGGAACACCCCCTCCCTCCCGCTCCCCCAGGCCCAGACACCCCCACACCAGGGACAGCTGTGTCTGCCTGCTTTGCTCTGTGTCCCAGGGCCTGGTATAGGGCTGGTGCTCTCGAAATGTCTGTCTGAACGATGGGGGAGGAAGGAGGAAGAGAAACTGAGGCTCTGAGTGAAGAGGCCTGCTCCTGGTCACGCGGTGTGTTAGTGCCAGAGATCTGGCCTCCCCTGCCAGCCAGGAGCCCCTGAGCCGCGACCCCGTTCTTCCCCAAGCGGGCGATGCCTCCCGCGCCCCACAGCCCCACATCTCACCGTGTGCCACTCCAGCCCAATGCTGACTGTTTAAAATAATGTGTGTGCGTGGGAGGGGTGTAGTGGTGGAGGGGTGTGGGAAGTCGGGGTTCTTGTGTCTGAATTGCCCCAAAGGTGCGGGCTCCCTGGGGCCATAGGGAGCTGGTGTCTGCAGGAGTCCGCACTGTGTGAAACAGGAGCAGCTGATTCCCAAAGTGGTCCCAGCCTCTCCCAGCACTGGGGGGGAGGGGAAAGCCGCAGCGATGGGAGCTGCTTTGGCGTCTCAGGGGGTTGGCAGTGTCTTCCTCCTCCTTTTCCTTCCCAAAGCCCAAGTTCAAAAGCCGGAGCCCAGAAAGAATTCAGACCTGCTTGGGCCCAGATCCAGTATCTCAGCTGCTGTGTGACCATGGGCAGGTGACACAACCTCTCTGAGGCTTGGGTTTCCTCATTTGCAAACTGGGGGGCAGGAGCTCCTCTTCTTTTGAAAATTGAGGGAGTGGAGGCTCGTAAAACACCCAGCCGGGGCTGGACGCTCGTCGGGAGCTCAGGTAATGGTCTCTTCCTCCCGGTCCACTGGCTTTGAAGCAGTCACCCTATCATACACAGTTTCACTCTTGTCTGGCTTCTGCCTGCATGTGCTCCAGTCCCCCCAGGTCCCCCTCAACCATTAATGTGGGTCATTGCCACAGCACAAGGAGCCCTTTGAGGACGAAGTGTCTGAGCAGTCCCCCGAGCCACACTGAGACTGGCCGGCCTGGCATCCTGGGAAGTCAGAGCTGGGTGCCAGTCCCACATCTGCCACAGTGAGCCGCGTGGCCCGGAAGCGGTGGCAGCTCGAGCCTCTGTCCTTGCCTGAAGCTAACGAGCAGCCCCTGCCCACTCCTCAGGGTCATGGCTCTGTCCCTTAAGAGGACGTATGCAGAGCCGGGCGTGGTGGCACACGCTTGTAATCCCAGTACTTGGGAGGCTGAGACAGGAGGATCCGGGTTCGTGGCCAGCCTCAGCTGCTTAGTGAGGCCCTCCGCAACTAGTGAGACCCTGTTTCCAAATAAAGAATAAAAACTAGGGCTGGGGGTGGAGCTCGGAGGTAGAATGCCCCTGGGTTCAATCCCCAGTACTGCAAAAAAAAAAAAAAAAAAAAAAGAGAGAGAGAGAGAGAGACAGAACATATGCAGCTGGGCATGGTGGCGCACGTCTGTAATCCCAGTACCTGGGAGGGTGAGACAGGAGGATCGCAGGTTCGAGGCCAGCCTCAGAAATTTAGCAAGACTCTCAGCAAACTAGTGAGACAGAGAGAAAGAGAGAGAGAGAGAGAGAACGAGAACTTATGTGAGCTTGAGTGGATCCAGGCCGCAGTGGCAGATGGGAAAGGAGAGGAAACCCTGGGGTCTGACTGGCTACAAACCACCCACCTAGCATAGCCCTGGATTTCACATAGATTCCTCATTTACCTCATTTAAACCCCACTCCAGGCCAGGTGTGGTGATGCACCCATATAATCCCAGCGACTCCTGAGGCTGAGGCAGGAGGATCGCAAGTTTGAGGTCAGCCTGGGCAACTTACTGAGACCCTGTCTGAAAATAAAATAAAAGGGGGGGGCGCAGCTCAGTGGTAGAGCGCTTGTCTGGCATGCACAAGGCCCTGGGGTCAACCCCCAATACCACAAAATGACGGTCCTTCCTCACGCCACCCAAGCGAGGCTGGCACCCCACTTCAAGGGTGAAGGCCCAGAGAGACTAAGTCACATGTCCAGGGTCACAGGGCAGCTGCGTCCCCCGGCCCTAGCTGTGACCACCCTCTGCCGGCAGGCCTGACACCCTTCCCCTCGCCGCCCCGGGTTCGCCTCAGATTTTCTGCCGACAAAGCTCTTTCCTAAATGCTTTTTGATAGTACCTCTCCACTTCCCAGAAATTCTTGAGCCAGCGTCCCCCAAAGCGGCAGCGCGCTAATTAGACCTCCAGAATACTGTTTACCCAGATGTCAACCTATGCTGCAAAAATTAGCAATTTTCTCCCTATTATAAAGGATGTTCAGTTTTGAGAAGCAGGGAGCCTGTTGTCGTGGGCGGGGGTGGGGGCTCACGGTGGTCTTCTGAGTGCAGGCGTGACGGGCTTTGCTCCTGGAACCCCCTTCCTCCGTGGGTTCCCCTGGTGGGTGGGTTGCATGCGGAGCTCCCCTGGCCAGTGTCCTGGCCCTCCATCCAAGCCTCCTGTCCAGCGCCTTGGGGTCTGGGGCTGCAGAGCCCGCCTGGGGAATGGTCAGTGGGCTCCAGGCTCAGTATACTCAGATGCATTTATTAACAATTCTTTTTTTTTTTTTTTTGCGGTACTGGGGATTGAACCCAGGGGCATTCTACCTCTGAGCTCCACTCCCAGCCCTAGTTTTTATTCTTTATTTGGAAACAGGGTCTCACTGAGTTGCAGAGGGCCTCACTAAGTAGCTGAGGCTGGCCACGAACCCGGATCCTCCTGTCTCAGCCTCCCAAGTACTGGGATTACAAGTGTGGGCCACCACGCCCAGCTAATTCTTTTGTGTTAAAAGTGTGAACTACATCAGATGAGATCTCTAATTCCAGGAGGACTGGGTGGGGGGCAGAGGGATTCAACCTTCCAGGGAGGAAGTAGCAGCCGGGGCTTGTTCTGCTGCCCAGGACAGACGCCCCCTACCAGGGGCAATGGGAAGGAGCCCCAGCCCTGGCCAGGCCTGAGCAGGATGGCCTCTGGCCGAGCCTCCCTCCGGATGTGCTGAGACCCCGCCATGCTGCCGTCATGTAGACCTGGACGGGGCCTGTCTGGGTTTGATGGGCCTGATCTGGTCTGGGGGCGTGGATGGAAAGGTCTTCCCGCTTTCCTTGCCTTGCCGGTGCCCCTGTTCCCACACCCATTCTCCCCAGGCCGGCCGAGGGAGGCAGCGGGAGCTGTTGAGTCCAGTTGGGGGCCCCAGCTGGTGCCCCAGGCATGCAAACAAGCAGGAAGAGGCTGCTGTCTGTTCAGGTCCTGGCCCAGAGAGCCGTGGGGCCAGCAGGGCTCACAGGTGCACAGGAAGGCGGACGAGGGCCATTTCTTGCCACCTGGAAGCACCTGTTTTCCTCAATGTCCAGCCACAGCCACCAGGAAGTCCTCCCGGGTGTGTGCAGCCCAGAGTGCAGGCAGGCCAGGCTCTCTGCAGGCCGGTGCGGCTGACCAGGCCCCCCGTGGGGCCGCTGACCCAGTCCAGAGGAGCATCCAGTCCCTGTCCAGCTCGCAGAGCTGCTGGCTCACCACCGCTCAGCAGCTTCTGTGCCGATTACGCAGAGCGTGGGCGGGAGGCTCGTTAACCCCAGAAGTGGTGCCGGGTCCTGGGGGTGCCGCGAGCGGATGAGTGGACAGCCCTCCGGGCCGGCGGTGGGGGTGGAGCCCAGTCAGTGTGGTGGAGCCTGCTCCCCGCGCCATCCCTGTGGTCTCGCTGCAGGCCCATTTGCATAATTTTGAAGTTGATTGGCCTGAAGGCAACTTGGCTTAATCACAGCTGACAAGCCTCTGGTCGGAACGGCAGCTGCTACCAATTAGCCGCGCTGGTGACTTGGTTTGTTAGAACTCGCTCCGCGGTGCCCCCTCCCCAGTCCCCCTCCTGCCAGCTCCCTCCGCTGCTGAGAACCTGCTGCCAGCTTCCTCGCGGATCCTCCGGCTCAAGGATTCTCAGACTAGAAGGTGGGTTAGCACTCGGTCTCTGATCACCAGCTCCCAGGAGGCACCGGGCTGCTGGCCTGCAGATTGGGTTTGGGGCAGTGAGGTGCTAGCCCCCTATTTACAAACTGTAGCTGCCTGTCTGTGTTAATAAAGTTTTATTGAAACATGGCATCACCCATTCATTAGCACTGTCTATAGATACTTCCTGCCTACAGTGGCTGACTTGACAGAGACCAGGCCCACAGAGCCCATGATACCAGCTGTCTGACCATGTGCAGGAAAAGCTGTCCAACTGCTGACCTAGCCAGCGTCTTTCGAACTTGGGCAGCCTCAGAATTCCCTGGAAAGCTGGGAAGGATGAAGATCCCTAGTCCCCACCCAGCTCTGAGGCAGCAGGTCTGGGGGCTGAGATCCTCCTGGATTTCTAAGCTGCTTGCAAGTGAGGCTCAGGACTGCACCCCAGGCACCCGGGCCAGCCACTTCCAGGGAGCTCCCCATTATCTCAGGCTACTCTAGAGTGTTAGCCAGCTTTCCGTTACTGTAGCAAAATACCTGAGAGAGCCAGCTTAGAAAGAAGAAAGGTTTACTGTGCTCAGTTTCCGAGGTTTCTGTCCGTGGTCAGTTGTCCCGGTTGCTTTGGGCCCATCATGATGGAGGAAGTGTGTGGTGAAGGAAGCCCATTCACCTCATGTCCAGGACCAAAGACAGAGGAAGAGGAGGGGCTAGGGTCCCAACATCCCCTTCAAGGGCACACCCCCAATAGCCGGAAGACTTCCCACTAGGTCCTACCTCCTAATGTTTCCATCACCTCCCAGTGGTGCCACACTGGGGACTAATCCTTTAATACGTGGCCTTTGGGGGTATTCCTGGTCGAAAATGTAGCATCTGGCTACCGTCCCCATTAGACAGATGGGGAAACTGAGGCCCAGAGAGGTTACTCGCTTGTCCAAGCCCCACACTGGTAAGCTCTGGCTGTTTACCTCCATACACTGGCCATGTCCGTGACCCAGCGGCCTCGCCAAGAGCGCAGCTCCCCAGCTGGGCACCTGGTTTGGTCTGGACGCCAGGACAGCGCCCCCCCCATGCCCCACCCACCACGGGCAGGCTGCAGAGTGACCTGGTCCTCCCGGGGTGGCCACGGGGAGAGCTGGCGGGGGCTGATTGTCTCCTTCTCCCCATCAACATCTGTCCAGGTGTCATCTCCCCACCCCAGGCCGGGAACTCTGAGGGCCAGGGTGGAGGTCCCTCCGCCCAGGTGTGTGCCTCACCTGAGGCCGGGTGACAGCGCCAGGTTGTAAGGAGGTGGGAGCTCAGCCCGTGCAGTTCTTCATTCCAGTGTCCTTCCCACGACCTGGCAGGGCGGGGAGCCACAGGCCACCAGGCTCCTTCCAGCCTCCCAGAGGCCGGGCCGCCCTGGCCAGGCAGGCGGGACCAAGTCAGAGGCGGCCGGGTCAGATCGAAGCACGGAAACATGAGGACATTTACGATCTGGTGTCCCCAGTTCACAGATGAGGAAACGGAGGCACAGGGACAGGGTGTCTGGGGCTCCTAAGGAGGCTGGACTCCCCAGGGCAAACCCTTCCTGGGACGAGAAATCCCAGCTCCGGCCCAGGAAGTGCAGCCTTCCGAGAGAATTCGTGGAATTCCACGCAGGCCTCAGCTGTCTGGAAGGGGGGGCTTGTTTGCCACTGTTGGGGCATAATAATTATTTTTATTTATATATGTGTTGGGACATTGGTTTTACATCTTATCTGCTAGACTCCAGGCCCTGGAACCGGATCCCTTTGCTCCCTGGTTCCTGCACTCGCCCAGCGCAGTCTCTGCCCAGCCCTCTTTATTTACTCATTTGTTTGTCAATAGAGTAATAAACATGCTTGACCCCCCAGGAGAGCGCCATGCAGCAGAGCCCCTGCCCCAGCCCCTGCCCCAGCCCCCGCCCCGCGGGCCCCCTCTGGCTGTATGCACACCTAGCAAGTGTATACATACACTCATACATTTACTCTTTAGCCTTATAAAACGTGTACCAATCTGAATTTAATCTTCCGGGCCTTAAATGTCTCCCTTCCCCTGTCCTGCTATGCGGTTCCGTGACGTCTGGGGTGGCCGTCCTTCACGCTGACAGCTGCAAAGGGCTCCAGTGTTTGGTCATCCTGCACTGCGTTTTCCTATTTGCCCATTTGGGCTGGTTCCAGGTTTCCTTCTGGTAAACACTGAGTGCCCTCGGACTGGCGGGCCCTTGCTCAGGAAATGGGGTGTTGGTGATGCCCCTTGAACCCAGCAGCTGGGCTGAGAACCCACTGTGTGCACTAGGAGGTAGTAATGATCCACTGTGCGCATGAGGAGGTAGTAAGAACCCACCGTGCGCATGAGCAGGTAGTAACCCACTGCGCGCATGAGGAGGTAGTAAGAACCCACTGCGTGCACAAGCAGGTAGTAAGAACCCACTGTGTGCACGAGGAGATAGTAAGAACCTATTGTGTGCACAAGGAGGTAGTAACCTACCGTGTGCACGAGGAGGTAGTAAGAACCCACTGCACGCACAAGGAGGTAGTAAGAACCCACTCTGTGCACAAGAAGGTAGTAAGGACCCACTGTGTGCACAAGGAGGTAGTAGTAACCTTCTGTGTGCACGAGGAGGTAGTAAGAACCCACTGCGTGCACGAGGAGGTAGTAAGAACCTATTGTGTGCACAAGGAGGTAGTAAGAACCTATTGTGTGCACGAGGAGGTAGTAAGAACCCACTGTGTACACGAGGAAGGGCATAGTAAGAACCTACTCTGCGCAGGAGGAAGGGCCTCTCTTTGGCCCCTCCAGGTGCCTCTTGCCCAGCGGCCAGGCGGCCCGTCTTCCTTGTGATTCTGGCCTCTGGGAGCAGGAGAGAGGGATTCCTGTTTGTAGCTAATCGCAAGGAGTGAATGTCCGAGCTAGAGCCGTACTGCCGTGTGTCATGGTGCTCAGGGTCTGGCACACACGAGGCAGGCGTTGAACAGCAGCAGAAACGGCAAGGCGGCCCCGGCTCAGAGAGGTGAAGGGACTTGCCCAGGGTCACACAGCTGAGAAGTGGCAGAGCTGGGACTTGAACCCAGATGTTGGGACCCAGAGCTCAGCATGCCTCCAGATCTCTGCTGAGTGTCAGATAAGGGGGTGAAGGGGGAGCCCCTTGCCTTTCTGAGCACTGCACGATGGTTGGTCCTCTATTCCACAGAAGGGGCCCTCATCCTCGCCCTAACTCTTGGTCCCTCTGCGGGGGCACCTTCCACCTCTCACTCATCGCTCAGTATCTGCTGCAGACGCCCTGGTCTGGGCCCAGCTGTGCCACCAACTAGCTGGGCGAGTTCCTTAAACTCTGTACCCCTAGCCGGGCTTATAATTCCAGTACTTGGGAGGTTGAGACCAGAAGATCGCAGGTTCGCGGCCAGCCTCAGCTACTTAGTGAGACCCTCCGCAACTTAGTGAGACCGTTTCAAAATAAAGAACAACAACAACAAAAAAAATAGGGCTGGGGGTGTAGTCCGGAGGTAGAATGCCCCTGGGTTCAATCCCCGCTACTGAAAAAAAAAACTCTGCACCCCTGTGTCCTCACCTGTGAACTGGGCTAATCTTGGCACCTCCTTGTGAACTGCCGCTGTCCTCTGTACCATGGCTAGACCGGGACACCCAGGCCAGTGCGCTCCGTCCACCAAACAGGACAAAAAAGGCTTAGCTCTGGCCTGGCTCGAGATAGGCGGGAGTCCGGGGCTGCGAGGGAGGAGAAGGGAAGGGCCTCCCTTATGGCCCAGCTTTAAATGTCACCAGAGCTGTGGCGCTGGGCTCTGTGGGAATGCCAGCTACGGGCAGAGGGACCAAGAGGCAGAGGCCTGGGTGTGGGCAGGTGGAGCACCAGGAGCAGGGGACGTGGCTTCAGAGGCCACCACTTGGGAAGCACTGATGTGTCTCCAATGGCCGCAGGAAGGGTGAGCATCCCTGGTGGGGAGGTTGCTCTGCTGCTGGGGGATGGGCCGGAGGGGCATGAATCTGTGACAGCCAGGCCATTGGCCAGCCTCGAGTCCAGGTGCCACCGCCACCACCATGGGCTCTGGGGGAACCCTCTGACCTCTGGTTTCCTTCCAGGGCTGATGCGGGGGCTGCTTGCATCCCCATGCACCTCCGGGCAAGGCCTGTGCAGAGAGGGCCCCACGCAGCGGCCCCGCCAAGCCCCTCCCCCACAGCACGTGTGTGGAGCACCTGGCCTGAGCCCCAGGCCCAGCTGTGAGGTCCCATGGGACTGCCCATTTGCTCCCCTGTAAAGTGGGGCTCTCATTGGGGTGCCGAGTGTGAATGAGGCTCAGATCCCAGACTGTGGATAGGACCAAAGGCCGGTGGCTGGCATTGCAGGCCTGGGGGTGGCGGCCCGGCCTCAGGCTGGAGCTGGGCTTACTCGGGAAGCTGCCAGTCCCTTCCCCGCCCAGGACAACTGAAATCTTCCCCGCCATCAGGCTCGTGTGTTGGAGAGCGCTGCTTTGCCTATACAAGGCCCGACCAAGCTGCCGCTCTCCTTCCACTGAGATCTAGGGTTGAGGGCGACCCAGAGCCAGGAGAGAGGCTGGCGGCCAGTGTCGTAGGCGGTTCTGCTCCCTGAGCCACAGAGCTCAGCAGATAGGAAGGTGCTGCGGAAGTTTCCAGATCCACG
Organism: Glis glis; assembly: GCA_004027185.1. NCBI lineage: Eukaryota > Metazoa > Chordata > Mammalia > Rodentia > Gliridae > Glis > Glis glis. The sequence continues at coordinate 19,243 of PVJS01008644.1, forward strand.
GGGTGCTCGGGCGTCCATTCCTTCAGGGATGAACTCTGGGGTCCCTGCCCTGGACAAGCGCCCAGGCAGGGCTGCAAAGTGGCCCTCAGTCAGGGAGGAAAGCGAGGCCACAGTGCAGACAGACGTGGCGCCGGGAGGGGCCCTGAGGGTCAGGAGCCCTGCAGGGGCGCACACACGCTGGCCTCTGACCGCCTGGCCATGACCCACCTCCTCCACCCGCCTGCTGTGTGACCTTGGGCAAATTGCCGACTCTCTCTCTGCCTCAGCGCCCTTGTGTCAAGAGCCCAGCGTGGAGGTTGAGAACCACGAGGTTCTCAAGTGCTGGAGCAGAGCCGGGCACCATCCTGACCGCTGTGGGCGGGCCCAGGCTGCATGCTTCCTGCACCTGCCAGGCTGGGGGGGGGGGCGAGGGAGTGGGGGAGGAGCGTTAGTAGGTCCAACTAGCCCCCCAAACCCCCACATTATCCCTTCAGGCTCCTTCCTATTGGCTGCTCCTGGGAGCCCGGCCCCTGGTACCTAGTTTTGGATACTCACCCCCCTTTCTACCCAACACCCCGGATGGCCTTCTCGTCCTGTGTGCATACCCAGCTGGCCAGGCCGAGGACTGGGGGACAGACCTGGGCCCCTGCATGAGGGTGGGCTGCTCCTGCCCCTCCCTGGGTACACAGTTGGTGCTCAGACGGTGCACCCTCGCCACTCCCCGTCTGTGTCCTTTCCTCTGTCCCCATCCCCTCCTCACCGGCAGCCCTCGTTTGTGGGTGGTGTCTGGGTTGCGGGTGACCCTGCACAGACACACCAGCACCCATGTGCGGGAGCACCCACCCAGCCCTCCCTGCCTGTGGCCCAAACTCCCCCCCCAGAGCACCAGCTCCTCCCCAGCTCTGACCCGCCTCCGGGCCTTTGCACGTGCTGGGCGTGCTGTCCTGCAGGCCTGGCACCCCTCGTCTGGCTCAGGCCTGCTACCTGTGAGACCTCGGCTGCCCTCCCTAGGCCCTCGGCAGGGCGTGAGGATATTTGGTTTGCTTCCCCTTCTGCGGTCGCCAGCCCAGCCTCACCCTGAGCAGGAAGGAATGGATGGATGAATGAATGAATGAATGAATGAGTGAGTGAATTAATGAATGAGGACACATTTGCCTCCATGTCCTCTTCGGCCCCTCCCAACCCCTTCAAGGTAGATGTGTCACCCCGTGGGTAGATGGGAAACTGAGGCTCGGAGCTTTGGCCTCTCTTCTCCCTAGAGCTCCCCTGGAGGCCCCGGGAGAGACGCGGGGCCACCCGCCGACCGGCTTCTGCACCGCCTCGCCTCCCCCCGCCCTGACACTCGGAGTGATTCATTCTTCATGTGATATTTTTGTGTTTCTCCAGTGGGGAAAAAAAGCCGCTGGGATTTCCAGGGCTGTTTTATCTCCTGGGCACAGCTGAATAATTTCGGAGGACAGAGAGAGGCTCAGGGTGGTCGGGTTGCAAAGGGACCGCGACTGTCTCAGCTAAGCTTCCCCTTTAGCAAAGAGGGGAACTGAGGCCGGGTGGGGGGAGCCTGCATGACCCGACAGCAGAGCAGCCGGGACCTTCCATGGTGCTGGAAAGCCATGTTCAGCCTTCCCTGGGCCTCAGTTTCCTTGCCTGCAAAATGGGATAATGTTCTAGGAAGGCACATACAGAACTCTTGATAGGCGCAGAACTGGCTCAGGGCAAGGGCTTAAAAGGGGGACAAAGGAAGCAGTCGAGTTCAGAACTTGGACCCAGAGCCCGGTGGGCGGGGGAGGGGAGCAGTTGCTGGGGAAGACAGCCTTATATGGGAATGAACTGGAAGGTTCTCTTGGGGAGGGGCTTGGGAGGCAGGAGCGGTTTCCAAGTTGGTGGTGACCTGCTCGGCACCCCACGCGGCACCCCATGCAGCGGTTTGCAGAGCCTCCCCTCCCTCAACCCTGACCGCAGGCCCCCCGCGGTGGAGGCCCAGGACTCTGAGCTGTCCCGGTTCTCGTTTCTCCGGCACTGGGGCACCTGTCTCACCAGAGCCCGGGAGGGGCTTCTTGGCTCCGGAGCAAGGCTACCTGCAGAGTCGCTCCTGGCGGCAGCAGTAAAGGCCGAGACCCCGGCTCAGCAGAAAGGGCAAGCCGGCTGCAGACCCGGAGGCCTCCGCCCGGGCCTCTGCTGTCCCCATCAAGGAGTTTGCTCTTTGAAGTAAAACGAGCCCGGCATCCAGGCCGAGTGTGGAGAGAGACCCTACTCCATCCTGGCAGCAGACATTTATTCAGCACCTACTGCTGCAAAGCAAGATGGGTCATGTAGAGATACAGAGGTCCCCGCCCTCCCTCTGGGAGCTAACACCAGGCAGGGAAGCAGTTCACCAGCAGACAGAGCAGAAGCAAGTCAGTGCTAACTGAGGCCCCCGCAGGGACTGGAGAAATGTGGGCGTCAGCGTGGTGTTCAAACACACTTTCATCTGCTACGGGGCACGCCGGAGCCTCTTAGTCCGGAAATCACTGGCCTTGGGAACGGCCAGGCGGGCAGCACCTCGCTACGAGCTGTTTATGGAGCAGTTGCTAAGTGTGCTGGGTGGCCTGCTAGCCTCTCACCCTTCTCTGTCTTGAACACTCCCCACAAAGCGAGGGGCATGGCTCCCATTTTACAGAGGAGGAGACTCAAGCCTGTACTCGGCAAGTGCTGGAGCTCCAGTTCAAGGCCTGGGAGACTGATGGCCAAGCCTGCATCCTTACCCCAGAACCCGCTACGAATGTTCAGAATGGCACACTCCTCCGCAGCTCTGACCTGCAGGATAATAGCTACATTCATTTGAACAACTCAACAAACGTTTGTAAAGTGCCTACTATGTACCAGGCCCCATGCTGCATAAGTCAACCGGCAAAAACAAAGTGGTCTGTGCGGGGCTGGCTTCCGGAGCATGGGCGTGACGCGGGGCCGGGTGCCAGCAGGGCTTGGTTCCTGGTGCTGTACCAGGGCGTGCGGAGCTGGCCTGTCCTGTTGCTGGCCGCGCAGCCGGGAGGCTGTAGCAGGTGGACAGGTTGCCTCTCTGACCTGTGACTCGGGCGTCGGCATGGTGAGCTGCGGCCACCTGGGCCCTGGCCAACACATGGAGGGAACGCGTCCCAGTTCCCTCCGCCGTCGCCGCCAGCGAGCAGAGGGGGTCACGGGGACCAGCTTTGATCTTGCTTCCTGCAGGCTTCGAGCCTCCAGAAGTGTCTATTCCTGGGCTTCGCGTTTCAGAGGGAGGTTTCGTAACCTCTAAGCCCATGTCGTCCTGAAAACAGAAGCGCTGTAGCTGAGGCGCAGGCCGGCGCTGCTGCGGAAAGGCCGGAGACGCGGGAACCTGCGGGCGTATGCACGTGTACATGCGTGGCTCACGTGCACAGGTGTGATTCCTGGGTGTGCATGTGTGTGCACAAATATACATGTATGCTAGGTGCAGACACGCGGACATACACCTACTCTCTGGATGTGTATGTGTTCTAGCATGTGTGTTCACGCGTGCAGTGTGCACACCTGTGCTGCCTGGGCTCAGACAGCACAGGAGCAGACCCGGGCTCAGATCTTCTCTCCGCGCATCTTACTCTCCACGGCTCAGTGTGCGTAGGGGTGTGGTGGGAAGTGAATGATGCACGGGGTGGGGGGTGCTCAGCGGGGTTCCCAGCCCAGGGTGGGTGCCGCTCACTGCTGGCTGCCTCTCCTGCCTGCATCTTCATCCTCCCCTGGGCCGTCCACACAGCCCCACAGGGCCCGGCTCGTGTCAAGTTACTAATTCATGCTGATACGAATAGGACTCACACTATAATCACGCCCGAGTTTAATCACCAATTCACCATGTGGTCGCGTGACGACAGTCTCCCCTGCCCACCCAGGCTGAGTCCGTGGCTGTGGGGCCTTGTCCGTCTTGCCAGCCCAGCGCTGTGCCTGGCACGGTGGCAGCTCATCAGGAACTCATAGTGTCCAGAGGAGGAACCAGGACCTGCACGGAGGGGCTGGGGAGACCAGGGACCCCACGAGCCTGCTGCAGGAACCAGGTGGCACCGAGCCGGGCCTCGTAGGCAGGTCCGAGTGGGATATACCAGCTGGGGACAGGAGTGCCGGGGGAGGACCGGCCTGGAGCTCCATCTCCAGCCACTCAGCGCCAGGCTCCTGGGGCGAGACCACCCTCGACCCCCCTGAGCCTCACTTCCAGCGTGGCCCTGGACGTGGTGGGATGTGCTTGGGACCGGCACTCCCTAGCCACATGTCCTCTGTCCTTGGGGCCAGCATGTTCAGGGCTGGTGTGGCGCGCGTGTGGCTCCCACGCCCCTGGCTATCCAAGAGCCCTTCTCTAATTCCCTCTCAAGTCAGGACTCGAAGCAAGTGGGCGCAAGGCAGCCCTGGGGTCAGGGAGCAGCTGAGGAGAGAGAGAATCAGGAGGAGAGCCACCCTGGGGGCCTCTTCCCCCCTCAGAGCAGGAAGGGTGGCCCCAGGTGGGGAGAGCATGCGCAAAGGCCCAGAGGAGCTGCAGACCCTGGAGCGCTGGGAGGAGCAGAGGCGGGCGGTGCACTGGCTCCCCAGCAGGCGAGCGGTCAGATGGGCGGTCTAGAAAGCTGGCCTGGGCTGCCTGGGAGCTGGGCTGGTGGGGGGGGCGAGGCCGAGGGCTCCCAGTGGCAAGGACCCCGGCCCGCTGCCCCCGAGGCCCTGTGCCAGGCTTTGATGTGTCACCTCAATCCATTGTCACCAACACCTTGTGAGTCAGGTACTGTTTTGACCCCCACGCTAGGGCCGAGGACAGCGAGACGCAGTGACTCACCCCGTCACACTGTGTGGTTTTAAAAGGGGGATCCAGGACTTGGTCCCAGACAGAGCGGCCCCTGCGGGCTGGACAGCCCAGCCTTCAGGTCAGCTGCCCTCGACTCGGTCCAGGCAAGAGCTGAGGCGCTGGGCCGTGCCCCGCGGGAGGGACAGCAGGAGGACCCCCGGCTGCTGGAGTCTGCAGGCACTGGGTCCCTCCACCCCGTCTCGCCCCGCCCTGCCCCACCATCCCTCCCTGCAGAGCCTGGCTGATGTTAAAACAGATGTGTTGTTCCCGGTGGGGCTAATTCATCTTCCCCAGCTCCGATTCCCTTCGCATGCTCTCCTTCCCCGGCCTCGCCAAATTCAGCGTTTAAAAATAACCCTTAAATCTCAGAACAGCAGTCCCGGGCTGATCGGGGGTGGACCGCAGGGATGCGTGCCGGACTCGTGAGCCGGGACCCGGTCACACAGCCACAGGAAGCCCTGTTCCTGCAGAATGTTCTCCAGCTATTGGAGCTTTATCATTGGTCATGCGCTACCATCTTGGGCAGTATACCAGTTTTCAAAGACACGGGAAGATACATCGGTCTGTCCGCAGTACCCGTGCTTCCGGGGGACCTCGGCGACCCTGGACTCTTTCTTGGTGCTGGGAGGTAGACTGAGTGCCTCCGGTGTCAGTGCTGTGTGAACTTGGGCAAGTTGCTTCACCTCTCTGAGCCTCAGCTTCCTCCTTCCTGAGATGATCCACCTCATTGGGCTGACATGGAGATTCACTGAGATGACACTGTAAAAGGAGCCCAGTAGGTACAAAGAGCTCAGCCAGCATAAGGCAGCCCCGGGCAGCGCCCAGCGGCCGCACAGGAGCCAGAGGCAGGCCGGGCAGGAGGAGGGGTGGACTCCCTTCCCCTCAGCCCCAGCTGCTGCTAGAGCACCTTCTTGCAGACATCACCTCTGGCAGGTCCTAGGTAGGGGGGATCTGACAGTGTGACATGCCCTTGTCACCAGCGCTCAGGGTCCCTGAGCCCAAGTCCCCTCTGCAGACCCCACAGAGGGCCCTGCTGATGGCTTTGGTCTCGAGACCATCAGGGCAGTGAAGGCGTGGCCGAGGGTGGCGGGGACCAGGGTCAGGCAGCTGGCTGGTGCAGAGGCCTGCTGAGGTGTCTGGAGCCCCCGCTGTGCTGTCCCGGGTCAGTAGGGATGGAGTCTGTGCCGTGGGCTTTTCTTTCCACTGAGGACTCCGCCTTCAGTCCCGGCAAGGGAGCCGCTGGGGAGTAAGCCCCCCTCCACAAGCCCCCGCCCCAGACATTTGTCCTTCAAACAGGGGCTCTGACTCTGGCCAGACCTGGTTGAGGCCGGGCTCTGCAGGGCAGGGAGTCTGAGGGCACTGGACAGCCCAGGCTGGACAGGGGCCAGACCCGGCACAGTGTCACGGCGGGGTACACCTGCCACCGACAGAACCTGCAAAGGTGACCCTCACCAAGGGCCCTGAGGGTGCTGCTATTTCAACGCCCCCAAAGAGAGAGGCCTGAGGGCCTAGCGGGTGTCCCACACAGCTGGGGTTCCAACCATGTCTGGCCTTGGAGCCTCACAGCCTGATGGAGGTTGTGGGGAGGAGTCTCAGGAGGGGGGGCTGGGGGCACCCTGGCTGCTCACCCAGAAGACAGGGGCTCCCCTCCCCCATGTCCCTAGAGCCCAGCCAGGTCCGAGGCGGGTCAGCAAGCTGGGCTGAGAGGATGGTGTGCCCATAGATTAATAAGCTCACCAACCCAGCGAGAAGGAATGTGCCCGCCCCCAGGAGAGGGCCAACCTCTTCTGGGTGATAGAATCAAGGCGGGCTTCCTAGAGGAGGAGCACTGGAGAGGATCTGGACTCACAGGAACGAGGGCAGGGTACCCCCGGGGTGAGTAACAGCCCCCATCATCAGCCCGTCCGCTCAGGACTTTGTAAGGAGAGGGAGCAGCGGCCCGTGGCACAGGCGGACCCCGGGTTCACTCTGCAAGCCCACTCACGCTCGGACGGGAGTCCGGCTACAAAAGTGGGGCATCCCCGCCCCACGGCAGACGGAAGGACCTGGACTCCGGGGACCAATGTCAGCCTCCCTGGGCCTCGGCTTCCTGGGATCTGTAGGATGGGGCGGCGGGGGTGTGGTCATCCAGGAGGACCCGGCTTCCCCAGAAGGAAATCCTTTTACTAAGCACACTCAAATGCTTTAATCGCCCTTCATCCTCCCAGCAGGGCCAGAGGGAGGCCAGGAGGAGGCTGGGGGAGGCTGGGCTCAGAGCAATTAAGCAGCTCTCAGCCAGGCTAGGGGAGCCAGGAGCCGCAGGGCGGGTGGGAGCAGGGGGCCCTGCGTGGTGGGACCTGAGCTGGTATCCCCTCTACCCTCCCTGGAGAGGCCGAGAGCTCTGGGTGTCCCAGGCTGGCTCCCTGGGGATCCTCCTGCCTGCCGGTGGCTGCGCATCATTCTTCCCCGCCCCCTCTCAGAACCACAGGGCCGGCGGCGGCCCATCACACACAGCCTGTCCTCTCTGACTGTCCTCTGGGAGACAAAGCGAGGACCTCACTGGGTGACACTGGGACCAGGTGGAGGGACAGGGAGCCTGCTCCCTGAGAAGATAGGGTAGGGCGGTGCACAAGGGCCCGTGGGGTCGTGGGGTCTCCCACTGTGGCGCCCACATTCTGCTTCCTGTATCTAGGGGTGGGAGTACTCTAGGGACCTCAAGTAAGTGGAACTGTGCAGTGTCTGCCTTTTTTTTTTTTTTTTTTGCGGTACCGGGGTTTGAACCCAGGGGCGTTCTACCTCCGCGCTACACCCCCGGCCCTATTTTTTATACTTTATTTTGAAACCGGGTCTCACGAAGTTGTGGAAGGCCTCACTAAGGAGAAAGAGAGAGAGAGAGAGAGAGAGAGAGAGAGAGAGAGAGGAGAGAGAGAGACAAGGAGAGAGAGAGAGAGCTGAGGCTGGCCGCGAACCTGGATCCTCCGGTCTCTGCCTCCCAAAGTACTGGGATCACAAGCGTGCGCCACCACGCCCGGCCTCAGTGTCTGCCTTTTTGTGACGGGCTTATTTCTCTGAGCACAGTACCCTCTAGGTTCATCCACTGTGGCGTGTGTCAGAATCTCTTTCCTTTTTAAGGCTGAATAATACTCCATTATGCGTATATGCCGCGTTCTGTTGACCCACCCATCCATCTGTGGACACGGGTCGTGTCCCCGTTTTGGCTCCGGGGAGCAGTAGCCTCTGTGAACACGGGCGTGCTGGCTCCATTAGAGCCCCGGCTTCCAGGTGTTCGCACTCGAAGACTCCTCGGGTTTAAAATATTCATTTGTTTGTGTCCACTGTCGGGGTCTGCGCTGGCTCGCACACACTGCGAGGGACAGCTTCTGTTTAGTTCTGTTTCATTTCTCTTGAGCCCACCGCTGTGTCCCAAATGCCTGAAAAGACGCCTGAAAGGGCGCCTGCTCAGCGCACGCTTGCGGAGGGGTTAGTGGAAGTCGCCATTCCCACGGCGGCAGGGAGCCGGGGCCAGGGCCCTGGGGTGGCCAGGCTAACGGGCAGTCTCGTTCTGCGCCTCCGGGCGCCAGCCCACCGGCATCAGCCTGCCGGTTATTTCCACCACCTGAGCCGTCCGTCCTTTGATTAAGTCTCATTTTGCTGTGAAAAGAAAGGGAGGTGACAGGTGACTGGTGGGGGAAGGTCAGTCATTCCAGAGAGGAAATTGGATGGCGCGGTTCCATCCTCCGGCAAATGCGCTCCCCTGCCCGCCGCCGCCCGCCGTCCCCTGCCGTGGGCAACAAAGCCCGGCGGGGAGACGCCCACGCCCAGACTCTCCGGTCTCGTTAAACAGGCGGCGCTGGACGGGTCGATGCAAGATAAACGATGACCAGTTGTGGCCAGCAGTCCTGGAACGCGCTCGCCCTGCTCCTCCTGCTGCTGTTCTCTGCAGGTGAGACCTCCGGCTGGCCCTCCATCCCTCCGGGTGCTCAGAGGGCGGGGACGGGGTCGGGGAGGGGATCGGGAGCACATGGTCCGTCCCCCGGGGCTCTGGGCGCCTTTAGACCCCCAATGGTGCTTATGTGACAACCTGGTGTCCGTGGCTGTGTAGCTAGGTCCTACTGTGCACAGTACCCAGTACCTCGCTGCTCACTTGCCGCACGAAGATGCTGTGGGTGAAGGGGCTGCTGGGCGCCCTAGGAGGAGCCTCCACAGTCTCCCCTCCAGCCCTGCCATCGAGGCTGGGCAGTGTCCTGTCGCCCCATTTCACAGGCTAGGAAACTGAGGCTTGGAGAGGAGCCTCCTGGCCTGAACCAACACCGCGGGTCTAGGGGCTGGGGTTCTGGCCCGGGCAGTGTCGCAGAGCTGGGGCCACCTCACTGGCACCAGACTGGCCCCCCCAGGCTGTCCCCTGATCCCAGCCGGGGTCACAGGTGGGCTTGGGCTCTCCTGGTTACAAAGATGGGCACAAGCCAAGCCTCCATCTAGAGCTGACAGAGAAGTCCCCTCACCCGCCACCCCTGCGGAGGGCAGCCCAGCGCGGCCAGCCAGGCCCCGCAAGTCCCTGCTCTCTGTCGCCGGCGTCTCTGTCTTTCTCTTTCTATCCCTCTGTCTTTCTGTCTCTGAGTCTTCTCTTTCTCTTTCTGCCTCTTTCTATTTGTCTCTGTCTCTCGTGTCTCTCCCTTTCTCTGTGTGTCTCTCTCTGTCTTTCCGTGTCTATCTCTTTCTGTTCTGTGTCTCTCTGTCTGTCTTTCTGTATCTGTCTCTCTGACCCTGCGTCTTCTCTCTCTCTTTCTGTTTCAGTGTCTCTCTCTATTTCTTTCTCTCTCTAGGTCTTTCTCTCTGTGTCTCATCTTTCATGGTTTCCCCTCTTTCTCTGTGTCTCTCTCTTTCTCTGTTTCCCTGTCTCTGTGCTCTCTCTCCATCTCTCTGCTTCTCTGTCCTCTCTGCACCTCCTCCTGTCCTGCTCTGGCTGTCTGTCGATGGCCACCCGGTGGTCTCCAGCCCTGGCCTCTGGCCGGGGTGCAGCTCAGCGCGAGGCCGTGAAGGGGCTGAGGGGAGAGGGAGCCAGGCAGGGCTCCCAGGACAGCAGAGCCAAGGCCAAGCGAGGCCCAGGGTCTGGGGTCCACCGCCTACCCAGCCGCTCCTGCCCAGGTGTTCCCACTGTCCTTGCTGCCCCCTGGGAGGGACAAACTACTCACCTCATTTTACAAAAGAGGAAACGGACTCAGAGAAGGGAATCAGCCTGCCCGAGGTCACACAGCCCCTGGGGAAGCCTGCTGCTAGATCAGGGATGTGGGGGCCTGGGTCGCGCTGAGTTCTGCACACAGAGGGAGTGTGTGTGTGTGTTGCTCTTTGAGAAGTGCTCCCTGGAGCCCCAACCCCAGGGGAGGCCCCTGTCTTCCATGGGTGAGGAGAGGGGCCGGGACCCTCAGGGCGGGCTGCTCCTGGCTCCTGGCCTAGGGCTCCCTTGGCTCTGGGGAAACCTTGCTGTTTCCCTTGGGGCTGACAAGTGGCCAGAGCTGGTGGCGCTGTCTAGAGGCGCCATGGTGGGCCTGGAGTAGGTGCTGGGGGGCCTCCTCCTTGCTGCCCCCCATCTCCACATACCCCGCTCCTGCCCAGAGGCCCAGCCGAGGCCGCCTCCTCTGCTGCCCCGCACTCTGTCCCCTCCCACCCTGGGTCCTGTGGCAGCTGCTCTCGCTGTCTCCGACCCTGGGCTGCACTTTCTGACGCGGGCAGTGACAGAGACAGAGAGCAACAGAGAGAAAGAGGGAAACAGAGATTTGACCTGGGTGTGGCTGTCACTCCCAGTGGCCCGCGGCTGAGTGTGAGCAGACCCAGGGCAGGGCCTCCTCTTCACTGGGGACTCTGTCCAGAATGGACGCCCGCCTCCGCCCTCACCTCCAGCCTCAGGCGCGTCGCCCTGCCCTCCAGGCCGGAGGGTCCACCTGGCACACTGCCTAGGCTGATCGGAAGGTCCCCGCAGGGTGGGGCCACCGACTGGACATGTCAGGGGCCACTGCTCTGAGCCTCTGTACAACGAGGGTGAACGGGATTAGCGAGCTGGCGTCTACCCGGGCATCCTTAGCGACCCCTTAGCGACCCCGCTTTCCTGTGAAGGGTCTCGTGCCTCCCAAGGTCAAGGGTGAGAATCCCGGAGAGCTGCCGCCCCCTGCCCGGCCCCACAGAAGAGCGTGCTATCTTCTGGGGAAGGGGCACAGAATTTCCTGCGGGCCAGCCCTGCCCGGCTCCCGGGGTGCCGCCCGCCCACCAGCCCTGCTGGCTGGGTTCCCCTGCGGCGGCAGCTGGGCGCGCTGTGTGGGCTGCAGCCCTAATAACCCGGGCGGGCGCTGAGCTCCGAGCTCCCGAGGAGCTCTGCAAAGCCCGGGCCTCTGCGCTCGGAGAGGTGCACCCAGCCCGCGAAGCCCCTTTTCAGCGATATAAATTAGATACAGCGATCCCTTTTATGCAGATACTAATTAAGCCCGAGACAGCGGCTCCAGGATTTTTCCATTGTTAGACAGTTCAGACTTCACTGCTGTTTATCACCGTGGGCTCCGCTCATAAATACCATCCTGGGCTTGCAGCCTCGGGCTGAATAGGGGCCTCCCGCCGCGAGCAGGAGAGGGAGGGTCTGGGGCCCACGCAGCTCTCGCTCCTTGCTGGGCAGGTGGCCTAGGCAGGCCCTGGGCACCATGTAGTAGAAGCCAAGGCGTGGAGGGGCTGCTGCCTTCCACACCAGGGCGACCCGGGGCTTGCACTCGTGTTGCTCGCTGCCAGGCCAGCCTGGGCGCATCAGTGCCCCCGCCAGTCCACACAGAAACAAGGGCTACAGGAGCTGGCCATGGGGCAGTGGACTCTGAATTCAGGTAGGCCTGGGTTTGATTCCTGCCCCTGTTCCCACACATGATCCAGCTCAGCCAAGTCACTCCAGGCCTCTGAGCCTCAGTTTCTCCACCTGGAAAGTGGGATCGCAAATCCATCTGTAGGGTGGCCGTGCGGATTAGATAAGATGGGCCTGTGAGGCACATGGTAGGTGTTCACTTAACGTTGGCTTCTTAATCGAGTGCCTACTATGTGCCCAGCTGCTAGAGGGGACCCACGGAGGGTGAGACTCAGCTCTGCCCTCAAGGAGCCCCTGGTCTGGGGCCACAGACGGTATGACCGGGACTGTCGCTGAGGGAGGGATGGCAGACATGAGCCAGAGGAAGCTTGTGGGCTGTGGTGAGGCTCCCTGGGACGGACGAGGGAGCAGGGCTCTGGGATAGCCTGACCAGGCCCCGTCCCTTGGCACCCATGGGCGGCCAGGGACCCACTGAGCCCGGCGGCTCTGTCTTGCAGTTTTGTCTGCGCACTTCCGGGTCTGCGAGCCGTACACGGACCACAAGGGCCGCTACCACTTCGGTTTCCACTGCCCCCGGCTCTCGGACAACAAAACCTTCATCCTCTGCTGTCACCATAACAACACGGTCTTCAAATACTGCTGCAACGAGACGGAGTTCCAGGCCGTGATGCAGGCGAACCTCACGGCCAGCCCCGAGGGCTACGCACACAAGTGAGTACCAGCGGGGCCGCCTCCGGGACAGCCCGCGCCCGGTGCAGCACTCAGGTGACCCCTGCCAGGAGGGAGGGGCTGGATGGAGTCAACAGAGTCTTGAGGTGACCAGGTTGCCGACCTGCCCTGTCCTCTGATCCTCAGCCTTCTCATCTGAGAAATGGGTGCATCATACCCACCTCCAGGCCTGCGGCAGAGGTGAAATGGGGTCAAGATTGTTCAGGTTTCTGGCTTGGAAGGTGCCTGGGCCTGGAATCCACGGGGCCCAAGTTCCTCCATCCATCCAGCATTCTTTCAATAATACTGGTTGACACTATTTCCCCAGAGATGAATCCTACAGCATCCCTTTTCCTAAGTGGTTAAAATACACTTGAGATCCAGCTCTTGATGGAGGGGACCACAGGTGTGGGAAAAGAGGAGTTCAAGGGCAGAAAAGTAGTGGGAATAAGCCAAGTAAAGGGGCTGATGATCAAAACAGCACGCATTTTTTCCTATTATAAATGCAGCAGACCATCTTTGCACATGTGGAGAGCCATTTGTATTTCTTTTACTATAAGCTAGCTATTCATGTGTTTTGCCATTTTTCTATTACACTTTTGGTCCTTTGTTTGTGGGAACTCTTTGTATATGAAGGAAATATGATGTCGCAAATACTTTCTTAGTGTGCCTTTGACTTGATGATGTTTTTTTCCTCATGCTTAATTTTTTTTTTCAGTACTGGAGATTGAACCCAGGGGCATTTTACCTCCGAGCTACACCCCCAGCCCTATTTTTTATTTTTTATTCTTTATTTTGAAACAGGGTCTCACTAAGTTGCAGAAGGCCTCACTAAGTAGCTGAGGCTGGCTGCGAACCTGCGATCCTCCTGTCTCAGCCTCCCAAGTACTGGGATTACAAGAGTGCGCCACCACGCCCGGCTCATGCTTAATTTTAATTGTTATGTAATCACATATTCAAAGTTTTTTCTTTTATGACTTTTGGGTTTTGCATCATACTGAGAAAGGCCTTTCCTGCTGAGATCATTAAAATTTGCCCATGTCATCTTCTACTTCTTTTATGTTTTCATTTTTTGCCTTCAAGTCTTTGATCTATCATTTAGATCAAATTTATTTTGGTGTAAGTTTTGAGGTAGGAATCCAATTTTATTATTGTTTTTCCAAATGAAATGCCACTTGTCCCAATACCATTCATCACATTGTCCATCTTGTCTCTGCCAATGTGAAACGCAGGCTTATCATATGCTATAATGTACTAAATTTGAGTATCGGGGTAGATTATGATACTTCTGTGGGTTTCCTTGATTGGTTCATACATGACTATCTCACGGTACTGACTTCTGTGACTTTTAATACCTTTTAGTGTCTTCTTGCTTTTTTACCCTTGGCTTTGTCATATGAACTTTAGAATTAGCTTGTATAGTTTTCCTGTCCCCCCAAACCCTGAAGAAAACATAAAAAGCAGTTTAGTCAGTATTTTTTTTTTTACTGAGATTATATTGAATTCATAGGCTAATCAAAGGAATGGCTTTTCACGATGCTAAATATTTCTGTCCATGAACAGAGTATTTGTTTTTCTTTCTTTTTTTTTTGTGGTACTGGGAATTGAATTCTGGGATGTTCTACCTCTGAGCTATACCTCCAGCTCTTTTTAATTTTAAGATAGGGTCTCACTGAGCTGCAGAGGGCCTCACTAAGTTGCTGAGGTTGGCTGCAAATCTGTGATCCTCCTATCCTAGCCTCCCAAGTACTGGGATTACAGGCTAAATACAGTATTTTTCTAATGGTTTAGTTAGTTTTTCTTTTAGCATTTCAGAGCTTTCTTCATATAGATGTTGTGCGTGCCTTCTGCATTTCTTCCTAGTTATTTCTTTTCATGTTGTGATTATAAATGGAGCCGTTTCTTCTTTCTTCTGATTGTTGTTTAGTCGATAAAAGCTAGTGATTTCTCTCTGTGAATTTAGTACCCAGCCACCCTCCTGAAGTTTCTTTGTAGCATTTTTCAGTTGATTCTCTTCGATGTCCAATTACGCCATTTGTAAACAAGGGTAATTTTAGTTCCTACTTTCCCATTTTTGCGCCTCACCCTTTTTTTTTTTCTTGTCCAGTTGTGTTGGCTAGTACCTCTAAAACGGTCTTTAGTGGTCAGGAGTTCTAATCTTCCTCCTGACTGTAATGGGATGCTCCAAATTACCTTCCCAATAAGCACAAGGCTGACTCGGGTGGATGCATTTTTTCATGGTAAGGAAAACGGGTTTGAAAGGAGATTTATCGAGCGTCTGTTGAAGGGAATCGCGGTACCTCTGGGAGCAGCGATGTCAGGGGTCTGGTCCCTGGGTCTGATTTTGGATTCGAGGGCCTTGCTGCTGTGCTGTGCTCACTCCGGGGGAAGATGCTGCTTCCCTTCGGTTGGGCAGGAGATGCAGACTCCTTGATTGTCCTCCAAACCTCCCCCTCCCGCCGAGGCCAGCTCCCAGCCTTCCTTCCTCAAATGCATGGTGCTTCCCCTGAATATCTGGCCATCTGCTCAGGCCTTAGAATAATTCTGTGTGTGAAGAGGCTCAGCAAGCCCCGTCCATCAGGGGAGGGCTGCAGCCAGGCCTGCAATGTGACCAAGGGCCAGCTCCCCAAGGGAGAAGGCTGTGCCCACCCTGGGGTTAGCTCCCTGAGGTGCTGGAGGTGCCGGCCAAGAGCCGCAGAGGCGAAACAAGCCGACTTCCATGAGGCCTGGCGGCTGGTGTCGTTCCGAGCCCACAGGTTTCTATAATCTGCACACTTGCACAGGATCGCACGTGGAGTACACCACTGCTATAGCACGGGGGTCCTGCTACTGAAGAGTTGCGCTCCAAAATGAAGGGCACCCCTGGAGAGAACAGGGAGACTGAAGATCAGAATCATTTTTTGAGGTACTAGGGGTTGAACCCAGGGGCGTTCTACCTCTGAGCTATACTCCTAGCCCTATTTATGTTGAAACAAGCCCTGGCTATGTTGCTGAGGGTCTTGCTAAGTTGCTGAGGCTGGCCTCAAACCTGTGATCCTCCTATCGCAGCCTCCCAAGTTCTGGGATTACAGGTATACACCACCATGCTCTGCTGAAGATCAGAATTTTAACTCGAGCATGGTTAGCAGCCTCAGCTGCTCTGTCACCAGCCTGTTCCGCCTGGTCACACTGCCACTGTCACTCAACTTTTACTCATACCTTAAGAAGCGTTCATGAGCACATGTTGGAGGCGGGGTTCGGGGCTCTCTTCTTCATGCCGCTGAGGCTACCTGGCAGCCCCTCCTTAGTCCGTTTTACACCTGAGGGGGGTGAGGCACAGGGTGGGTGAGTCAAAGGCTAATGCAGGTGGTCCAGAAGTCGCCTTAATGACTCTGGAGCTTCCAGTGACATCGGAGACCAATCTGAGCGGGAGGAGGCCCCAGACAGGCATTGCCTGCAGGCCCCCCTGACATCTGGGGCCGGGTCAGCCTCTATCGTGGGGCGCCCTGTGCACTGCCAGGTGCGGAGCAGCATCCCTGCCTCCCCACACTAGATGCCGGTGGACCCTCCTCCCCCCACCTGCTTACAACCAAGGGCGCCTTCTGCCCCCGCCAGTGTGGGGTGCAGACGCCCCAGAGATCCCCTCCCTCGCAATTCTCCTGCCATCCTCCCACCATCTCTCCTTTCCACAGAAGTGGGTACAAGGCCCCGGGCGCACGGTGACCCCCACATGGAGGTGCCCTTGGCCCTGCTCCTCACCAGACCTGACCTGTCACCCCAGCTCCTGTGCCAGGAAGGAGTCGAAGTGCATCCAAAGGTGTTGACCAGGCCGGAGCCCTGGGCCCAGGGAAGCGCTTCGGGACAGAGTTAGGTTAGGGTTGGAGCAGGGAGTGCCTGTGTGCGCACAGCCATGTAGAGCCCCCCACCTCCGCCCCACCCCGCCATTGCAGCCCGTAGCCCCTTAGTCACAGGCGCCCGGCACAGAGCCTCCTCTCCTCACAGCCACCCTGGGAGGGAGAAGGAAGGGGCAGGCATAGGCGGGGACCCTTGCCCCGGGCCATATGGCCTGCCATCTACACGGCAGGACGCATCCGACGCTGGGGTGGCACCAGAGCTCAGCCAAGGGCCAGGTGTCCCTGACATCAGCGCTGTCGGTGACTGTCCCCCTTGCTGGCGAGTCAGCGGGGGCG
The DNA here is from genome assembly GCA_004027185.1 of Glis glis. Lineage (NCBI taxonomy): Eukaryota > Metazoa > Chordata > Mammalia > Rodentia > Gliridae > Glis > Glis glis. The sequence goes on from PVJS01008644.1 coordinate 35,726, forward strand.
GGGAAGAGCGCGGCTGCCTTATTTATTTGTGTTTTTCTGGAGGAGACAGTGGTTTGTTTTGGTTCTGGCTGCCTGGCAGGAAGGCAGCAGGCAGAGGGAGCCCACCGCCCCACCGTGCTGAGACCCGCTTCCAGCCCGGGGACCACAGTGTCAGCGGAAGCGAGCCCGCACCTTCCCGAGGGGCCCTGCGGGACACTGCGATGGGACTCATGCCCGGCCGGAACAGTCAGCCAGAGCCTCCCCGGGCTCAGGAGGGACAGGGCAGTCGACTCTCTGGGGTCAGGGAGAGTCCCAGGAGGTGACCCTGTGGGGGTGGAGGGGTTGCAGGAGGACAGGACCCCGTGGCGCAAGGCCTCAGCAGGGGGCGCACTCCTGGCCGAGGGCCAAACCTCCGGCCCCCAGGAAGCCGTGCGGGTGCGGCGTGCGGCAGTGGCCCGGTCCCACCACCCTCGCGCCCCCTCGCAGCGCTCTTCAAACTGGGACTCCGTCCCTCAGCCCTCCCGAGCGCTGTTAGGTGTGACACTTCCATGCACCCCCCATCCTGAAGACTGAAGAGGTTTTAGAACCATCGCACCTCTGGACTGAATGTCCCCCGCCGGCCAGGGAAGGAAGCGCAGGACGCCTGAGAGGACACCCTACCTGTGAAGAAGGCCCCACCCCCTCCATTCGCTGGGGCCAAGGCCCAGAGAGGGTGAAAGCAAGGTCCAGGGACACAGCGGGGTTCGGGGCAGGTAGCGGTCTCCTGGGGGTGGGGGGGGCAGTCGGCATTTGATAGGGGTCCACTCTACTCCACTGGGTTGAACTGGGCCCAAAGCCGCGCTCCACGCTGACTGTACTGAACTGCCACCGTCCTGCTGTGTGACCTCTGGCGAGGCGCCTTGCCTCTCTGGGCCTCAGCCTACTAAGCACTCCACCTGCGCCTTCCGCACACGAGCCCACGCTCCATAGCCCCTATTCTTTGTAGGCCCTTGAGCTATTGCTTAAAGCCTCGCAGTCACACCACAATGCAGGGCGCATGCTGTCCCCATTTCACAGATGAGGAGACGGAGGCTCAGTTTCCCGAGATCACAGAGGGAGGATGGCGCAGAGCCGGGCTTTGACTCCACACAGCCTTGACTCCTGGAGCTTCTGTCACCAGCCTGTTCCGGCTGGTCACACTGCCCACTGTCACTTCCGCAGCGGGCTCAGGCTCCAGTTCTGTAGAGGGGCCTCCGCCCTCCCCAGCCAGGCCAGGCCCGGGACTCGGCATCGATCTCTCTCTGCCCCTGTGGCCTCGAGCTCTCCTCCTGCGCGCTCTGACCAGGTGGCCGGGCACTGGGATGTCCGTGGAACACCTGGCTGCAGCGGCACCATGTCCGGGAAGATGCGCAGCGCAGCTTCTGCCTCAGGGAAGGTTTGAGAGTCCGACTCAGTAAATCCCCCTGATGCACCACACCAGTGCTCCCACATCAATGCTTGACACACTAGTGCTCCCACCAGTGCTCCCACACCAGTGCTCCCACACCAGTGCTCTGACACCAGTGCGCGCCGCAGCCTCGGCTAGCTCTACGTCCTGCCCCTTACGACAGCCTCTGTTTTTGTCTTCTACCATTTATAACACACACAACAAAGACCTCAGCATCTGGGTGGAATTAATTTCCAGATCACATATTTTTAATTAAATTTCAAAAATTAAAAAAGACTGGATCCTCCCCTCTGGCGGGCCATGGAGGGGCGGGCTGTGGGGGCGGGACCTGCTGAGAACAGCTCGTCCAGGCCTCCCCAGCCCGCCGCCTCCAGGCAGCGCCGGGGTCAGGGCAGGTGGTAAGGATAGCCGAGCAGGAGCAGGCCATGGTGTTGCAGAGGCGGCAGGCCCGGCGGCACCCGGCCCATGGCGACAGTGGCCCTGAGCTCTGCAGGATGCGCAGAGGAGGGAGTGGCGCGTGTCCTCAGCTCCTGTGGAGGGTGAGTGAGGGCAGATGGGCCCGCCACCGGGCAGGTGCAGGAGAATCTCTCTCCAGACATTTGTCCCAGTTTGACCTTCGAATTTGCCCGATTCGGCAGAGTCTGGGATCTGAGAGACCTGGGTCCAGATCCCGGCGCTGGCACCTCCTGACGGGGCAGGCAAGGGACTTTGCCTGTCTGGGCCTTGTTCCCTCATCTGTGAAATGGGATCGTAGCTCCCCGCTCATGGAGTCGCCGTGAGGATTCAGAAACACGGCGGTGGCGCGTCGTAGCTGTTAATGTTACCACTAAACATTAGTGAATAGCTGCATCGCACATAGGACGTGATGAAGAAGTTGTTACGCCGAGGCCACCTGTCACCCGCTCGTGGGAAGCACTCGCTGTGCGTCAGCTTCAGCAACGTCACCAGCTGCCAGTCCCCAAGGGCAGACGGCGGGACAAGATGGCGAAGACCGCAGAGTGTTCTGGGGGACCCAGTGGCTCTGGGAGCCCAGGAGGGGTTGGGCCTACACGAGGCACCGGCACACAGGAGATGGAAAGGGGTTCCGGGCCGCTGGGCAGTGGGGACAAGGCCTGGGCGCAGGAGCCAGACGGGCTGGGGCGGCCCGTTCCCCGCGGACCCGGGTGGGCCCGGGACCGCGTGCTGTAGGGTTTGGGCACCTGCTGCGGCTCCACCCTGGTTCTGCTGCTGCGTGGCTGCGAGGTCGTGGGCAAGTCCTCAGCTGTAAAGCAGGGACAACGGGGACGCAGCCCTTTCCTTCCGCAGCTGCCCCGGTCACTGGTGGACAGGCACATCGGCCACCGCTCCCCTCACACTGGTCTCCTAGTCCTGGTGGTTCCGGGCCAGCTATGGGCCAGCGCCGGCTCCACCGGCGGCACGCATGTCACGCCATTGGCCAGCATCTGCCCCAGCTGCCCGGTCTCCCCTCCCCTCCCCTCCCCCGCAGCCCCCAGGCTGCTGCCATGGGAACCCGCGAGGACGAGCCTGGCGCTCAGCGCGCCCTGTGGGGGCTGCAGCAGAGAGGAGGCAGGGAGAGCAGGACCCTGGGGCGCAGAGCCAGCCGCCGCCCTCTGTCCACACGGGCATCTATCCGCCCGAGACTCCAGCTTCCGGTTCATGCTGTGGCCTCTTTTTCCTGATAGGAATTCTAGGTCCAGATGCCTCCAGGCAAAGCTAGTGTCCCCTTAAAATAAGGTGGCTCTAGGAGGGACTGTCGGTCATTCACACCTTAGCATGAACACTCTCTCCGCCCCCGCGGCCTCGAGCTCTCCCCTGCGCGCTCTGACCAGGTGGCAGGGGACTGGGACGTCCGTGGAACACCTGGCTGCAGCGGCACCGTGTCTGGGAGCAAGGGCCACGGTGATTTGGAATTATTGGCTTACTCATTCCTCAAGCAGGTACTAAGCCCGGAGCACCTTCCCTAAGACTGCTCCGTACTAAGTGCTCAGGGTGCATAGAAGCCTTCCTTCTGTCTTCCTTCCCCAGCACCTCAGCTCAGACTTCAGTCCAAGAACTTGGGGGCCCACTGAGGGGAGGAACGCGTTCCAGGCAGAGCGGATGGGCACTGCCCTGGCCCCGGCCCGGCCCTGGTGGAGGCCGGAGGAATCGGGGGAGCAGCCCCATCTCACGACAGAGGCCCGGCTGGAGCCAGGGCTGACCAAGCCTGGAGAGGTGCAGTGCCTGGGAGCTGAGACTGGGAGAGGCCGCACGGTCATCCCCCCAGCCCAGAGATGGGCAGGGGCTCTCCCAGGCTGCACAGCAAAGTCGGGCAAAGGAGGCATCAGAGCCAGGTCTCCTAGCTCCAGCAGGCACGTGCCCCCAGCTTCATTGGGGCCTAGGGGGGCCCGCTATGCCCCAAGGGGCCTTGTCAGGGGCTGGGGGAACAGCGTGCACAGGCCGCACCCTGGCTCTGCTCCTCCCGGCTCGATAGTGCTCCTTCTCGATGCCACCAGCGCACACCCAGCAGCACAGATGCCCACAGCAGGGAGCAGACGGAGGCAGCTTCGAGCGATTAGAAAATTGGGGCCTTTACACAGCCGTGGTCCCTGGGAAGCGCTGCTCAGAGCTCGCAGCCCCAGGTACAGCGGCAAGTCCAGGACGCGGCCCACGCAGGGGGCCTCAGACCCTGGAAGAAACACTGGGGACAGGGCTGTGGCCAGAGGGGGGCAGGGCATCTCCAAGGCTTCCTAAAGGGAAGGAGTCTCCAGCTTGAGCCAGTGGGAGAGGGGCAGGAAGGAAGGAGGCGCAGCATGTGCAAAGGCCCAGGGGTCTACAGTGGGCGGAGCATGCTCTTGGGTGAAGAGCCAGCGTGGGGCCTGGAGTATTTGCAGCTCAAATCCTTCCAAGAGTGTTTGTTTCCTGCAGGCCTTGGTGGGGAAATGTCAGGTAAATGAATTAAGAACTGGGACAGACTCCCACCATGCAAAGCAAAGGGGGGACCCCGGGGAGGGGACAGAGGGGTTGAAAGGCAGTCAGCGGGCGGGTCTGCAGCATCATGGCTGCCGGGCGGGGTGTGGGAAGGTGCTGTGCTGAGGCCCCGGAATCCTGGGCTCCTGGGAGAATCCGAGGGGGTCTGGAGTCTGGGAGGGGATTTGGAGGGGCAGAGCGCCTGTCTAGTTCCAGGACTGCATGAGGTGCGAGGTGCCCTGCTGCGCCCACCCTGGGCCATGGGATGGATGGGGAGGGATCGCAGGAAGGGCAGGAGGGATGGGCGGGCGCAGCCCAGGTGGGGAGCAGCAAAGTCCGGGAGGGCGGCACCCAGCACCAGGAGCCCTGAGCACCCACCATGGAAAGCTCGGACCTCCCTCCAGCAGGACAGAGTGCAGGACCCGCAGGGCTCCCAGCCCCAGGACGAGGGGCCAGGGCAGGGCGTGGTTTCCGGGGAAGAGGCTGACCCGGGCAGGTGGGGCGGCCGGCGCTGCGTCCCGCGCTCAGGCCTCTCTGTCTCTCCCCAGCAACTACACGGCCCTGCTGGGCGTGTGGATCTACGGCTTCTTCGTGCTCATGCTGCTCCTCCTGGACCTTTTGTATTACTCGGCAATGAACTACGACATTTGCAAGGCTTACCTGGCGCGGTGGGGCATCCAAGGGCGATGGATGAAGCAGGACCCCCGGCGGTGGGGGAACCCTGCGCGGGCGCCGCGGCCGGGGCAGCCGGCCCCTCGGCCCCAGCCACCCCCGGGCGGCCTGCTGCAAGCCCCCCAGGCCGTGCACACGCTGCGGGGAGACGCCTACAGTCCACCGCTCATGTCCTTCCAGAGTTCGTCTGCGTGGTGAGTGATGGCGATCGGGCTCCCAGGGATTGGGGCGTCTTTCTTTGGCCAGCGTGGGGAATCCAGGTTACCCGATTATTTGCTTCCCCTAGTGTTTGCCAAGACGTATTTGAAGTCACCTGGGGCCGCACATGGCGCTAGCTTGCACAGGAAAGTCAGCAAGAGAGGCGGCAGCAGGGCTTGGGAGAGGAGCTTGCCCGCTCATGCGCTCAGAGCCTGTGTTGATAATGATTGCCACTGAACTTGCAATGGGGTGTTGAGTTCCCTAGCTGCCAAGGCAAAAGAGGAAATTGGACAGCTTTTCAACTTTTTGTGGTCTGGTCAAAGGAAACATATTAGGGGCTGGGGGCGGGTTATATTTTTCAGCACGAGATTAGAAAATGAATAAATTCCTTGGTTTCCTTCGGGTGCATGCCTTGATCACGGAAGGGCACCCGAGGTGACTGGGCGGGCTGTTCGGTGATGACTCGAGGGAAGGAATCAACAGGAGGAGTGGTGAATCAGGGTTGGCGTTGGCAGGTGGCCGGCCCAGCACAGCCCAGTCACCCTGCCCCAGGCGCATGTCCAGTTTGGGTCTGTCTACCGCCAACTCCCAGGTCTGCTGGGTCCAGTACCGTGGGGGTGACCTGAGCCCTGGGCCTGGGCAGAGCTTCCAGAGCTGGGGAGAGGAGAGGGGTCCCTGCATTTGGGTTCAGGACCCCACTAGGAGGCCGGCGGACTCCAGGCACGGGGGTCAGACTGAGTGTGGATTCCCAGGCTAAGGTGAAGCGTGGGGGCCGAGCGGCAGCGGGCACACGGGGTACAGGCATGTCATCCCTGACCATCTGGACACTGAGCCAGCTGCAAGGCCCCACCCAGAGCCCTTTGCTGGCAGGGAGTGTGAGCTCGGGGACCGCCGGGTTCTGGTCCATAAGCTGTATGGCCTTCTGCGGGGTTCGCCCCGCAGCAAGAGCCCCTCCCTGGGGCTGTCCTGAGGATCCAGCTAAACCCCCGGCACGTCGTAGGTGTGCAGGTAACCTTCGCTGCTACTGCTTCGCAGGTGAGCCAAGCTAGTTAATGATCGCTTAAACAGCTCACAGACAGTGACCTTTCCAATAATGAGTGGCTTAAATAATTAATAAGATACACTTAAACCGGCCTGTGCTTATTGATCTGATAATCTCCTCATCCGTCATGCAGGAGGCAGAAGCCGCCCTGCCCCGCTTGGTTTGACAAACGTTACCCAGTGGGGCCTTTGGACAGGAGCCCCGTGCTGGTGTCTGGGTGGTATAGAGGTGGTGGGGTGGGGGAAAGAGGCGCTGCCAAGAGCAAGCCGTCTCCTGGATGGACCCAGTGGTGGGGTCTCCCGAAGCGGGGATCCCTGGCCTCCGACACCCCCAGGTGTGTGTCCCACTGAGGATCCAGCTTACAGAACAGGTCTGAGGGTGATGCCTATAGGAGCCACAGTTTGAGACCCACCAGATGTTCTTAGGAGCAGCCAAATTCTTCCTTCCTTCCTTCCTTCCTTCCTTCCTTCCTTCCTTCCTTCCTTCCTTTCTTCTTCTCTCCCTCCCTCCCTCCTCCTCTCTCACCCTCTCTCTCTCTTCTTTTGTGGTACTGGGGGTTCTCACTAAATTGGGTCTCACTAAATTGCTGAGGGTCTCACTATGTTGCTGAGACTGGCCTCCAACCTACTGTCCTCCTGTCTCGGCCTCCCAAGTACTAGGATTACAGGTGTGCACCATCATGCCTGACTTAGCCAAGGCTTTTGATAGCTGTGGATGGACAGTTTATTTTATTTATTTTAATTTTTTTTGCAGTTCCGGGGATTGAACCCAGGGGTGTTCTACCTCCGAGCTACACCCGCAGCCCTATTGTTTATACTTTATTTTTGAAACCAGGTCTCACGAAGTTGCGGAGGGCCTCACTAAGTACCTGAGGTTGGCTGCGAACCCGGATCCTCTGGTCTCTGCCTCCCACGTATGGATGGACAGTTTAAATGAGGGTCCTCCCCACCCTCATATGCTGGGTTAGCTCAGCCTCCCCGTACACTGGTGCCTGCTGTTAGCTTCCCTTTCGTTCAGAAGCTGGGGCTGTTTGCCTGCCCGCGAGGCCCTGCGCGTGGTGCCGGGGAGACTGAGGCGGGAGGTCCTCACCGTCTCTGCTCCTAACAACCCCAGCCCCACCCTTGCTGTGAACCTTCTGCCTCTGCATGGTCTTCTTTCTTTCCACCAACATGCATACATTGTGCGCCTACTGTGTGCCAGGCCCTGTGCTTTGCCACTGGGATACAGAATTTATAGGCATGGCTGTGGAGTGGGAGGAGCTGGCGGACTTGCTGGGTGGCGCGCCAAGCCTGAGCTCACGGTGACCGAGTGAGAGGCTGAGTTCCGAGTCCAAGCGGGGACAGTTCCTGCTCGAGCCGCGCTGTTCACGGCCTTCCTGATCTTCCTGTCCATAGCCACGTGGGCTTTTGTTCGATAAGCGACCATCAGCCGGGTGTGGCAGCACATGCCAGAAATCCTAGTACTTGGGAGGATGAGGCAGGAAGATCGCAGGTTTGAGTCCAGCCTCAGCAACTTAGCGAGACCCTGTTTCCAAAGAGAAAACAAAAAGGGTTGGGAACGTAGCTCAGAGGTAGAACACCTCTAGCTTCAATCCCCACTACCCAAAACAAAACAAACAAACAAAACCAACCATCAGCACCCGCCAGGGCAGGATGCAGGATGCAGGACGCCCGGGTCCCTGGCTGGGTTCGTGCAGGTCCCCGGCTCCCGTTTTGTTCTTGGGTACACAGTATGCCTCTGAGGGAGGACTTGTTCTTTGGGTGTTGGTTTGGTCAATTGAGGAACCAAGTGGAGGGGTCTGGACTTGGAGAGCTGGAGGGGGGTCCTTCTCCATCCTTCGGGGTTCTCCTTGGCAGACTTGGGGATCTGTGTGACCCAGGACACCCCATGGGGACGAGCAGGACTGTAACCCAACTAGGTCCTCCTCTGAGCCTTCCTCTGCACCTCCCTCCGCATCCCAGCCTCTCCGGTTCTGCTGGCTTCTGGACTACACGGCCACTCCGTGCAGGGGAGGAGGGGCCACCAGCAGGCAGGAGGGCCTCGCCACCTTGTCCCTGGGGAGGCTCGGTGCGAGGTGTCAGGCTGAGGCAGGAGGCCAGGTCACAGCTGGGCAGGACAGGCAGGAGGAGCTGGGGTCAGGGTGGCCCGGCTCCCAGGACACTCCTGCCCCTGACTGCAGCTGGGGTCATCAGTCACTGGAGGGGGCGGCTGGAGGGCAGGATGGGGACCGAGGACCCGGCTCCCGGCCTTGGCTCTCAGTTAGGGCCAGTATAGCCTCCCCTCACTGCACACCCTTGGGCCTGGGGGAAGAGAGACATTTAAACAGCTGTACTGAGGGTCCCCCTGGTCCCCCAGGACACACTCCGCCCACCTCCATCAGGGGAAATGTGATGGTGATATCGGCAGGGTGAAGCCAGGTGCCACCTCAGGTCACCACACAGGTGGCCGTTGCGTCCCCACCTGCCCCATGGGCCTCAGGAGGCGCCACCTCAGTCACCACACAGGTGGCCGTTGCATCCCTGCCCCATGGGTCTCAGGGTAACTGAGTCAGGGAGCTGACGGGGGTCCAGGGGAGGCAGTGGAGACACGAGGCCACCTCTATTTAGTGTCACAGAGAAGCGGGGATTTTTCCTTCAGTAAGTAGAAAATGAACTCAGACTGTGACATTTCCTGCTCAGATTCTCCAGAGAGTTCTCCCGGCCTTGCCCACCCCCAGCCTCCCCGGCTGGATGTGGTCAGGGCACCCATCGGGGACCAGGAGCCCACGGTGCAATGGCTCCCTGGAGACAGGTGCCCTCCTTCGCCCAGTTGCTCCTCTCCAACCTAGCCGACTCCTCCGGCCGCCCGCACCTCCCTTGCTCACACCCACGCCCGCACACTCAGCTCACGTGCAGGACCCGGCAGGTGGGAGGCCCACACCTCCCTCCTCACACACTCATGCCCGCCCTCTGGACCCCTGCCCGCCGCCCGCCTTGATTTTCTCCCTGTCGCTGTCCCCCAGCGACAGTCCCACCATGTATTGTGCTGGGGTTGGTGGCCCTTGGCCGCGCAGGGCTGCCTGTCGCTCTGTTGGACGTCTGCTTTCGTACGCAGTTCTCTTCCCAGAATGCTCTTCTTCCACATCACCCTAGGGAGCTCCTATCCATCCTCCAAAACCTGCCTCAAGGTCCGAGATCCCAGCAGGCCTGGTGGGTGGTAGGGGAGTGGCTGGAAAAGGGGGGGCTCCCATCCCCCAAGCCCCCCCCCCGGGCTTTTGGAGCTCAGAGGACCTGACCTGGTGGGAAGAGGTTGTTTGTGCATCTCAAACGTTAACGGGCACCCAGACCCCAGAGTCGTGTTGTATTTGCAGTGCTCTAAATACAGGGTGGGCTGGGATTCTGCGCTTGTAAAAGGTCCCCGGAGATGCTAATGCCACATCAGGATCACAAGGACAGGGCACAGTGGCCTTAGAGCAAGGTGCCTCTGCAGGGCTGGCTCCCACTGCACTGGCCCCCTGGGACTTCAGGGGTGTGGATCCACAGGAGTCCAGGGGACGGGGTCTAGTCTCTCAGTCCCTGTGCACCTGCAGAGCCTGCCCTGCCCTGGCTCCCCTCCCCCTTGGCTCCCTCCGGCTCTGCAGAACCCGCCAGCCTCCTCCCTGCAGCCCCTGTCCTTTCTGCCCCAGAGCTCCTGCTCCAGCTCCACGTCGCTTTCCTCCCGGCTCCGTGGCCCTGCCGTGTGGCTTCTGCAGGGCGGGTGCCGCCAACAGAGAGGAATTCCAGAAAATTAGAAGACAAAAAGGGGAGAAGACCGAGTATCTTATTTCCTTGGCACAATATCAAATCCCGAGGAGACGTACAGGATTGGAATTCAGAAGACAGTTAGCATCTCTTCAGGTCCTGGGGCTCCCAGCTGGACCAGGGAACTCGGCGCTGCCCCCACCCCAGTTCCTGTCTTTCCCAATGGCCTGAGATGAATGCAGCCCCGGGCAAGTCGTTCACCCTCTCGGACCTGTGCTTGCTCATGGTAAAAAAGCGTGAACCTGAGCCGGGCGTGGTGGCGCATGCTTGTAATCAATCCCAGTACTTGGGAGGCTGAGACCGGAGGATCCGGGTTCGCGGCCAGCCTCAGCTACTTAGTGAGGCCCTCCGCAACTTAGTGAGACCCTGTTTCAAAATAAAGAATAAAAATAGGGCTGGGGGTGAGCTCAGAGGTAGAACGCCCCTGAGTTCAATCCCCAGTACCACCAAAAAGAAAAAGAAAAAAGCGTGGCCCTACTGAGCTTAGTTCCCAGGGCGGGAGCTCGCGGTAAGGGTGAGGTTACCACGAGAAGGCACGTGCCCGCTCCGTCAGTGCTCCTCTGTTTCTTCCGGTTCACCCGCTATGACAAACCCTGCAGCCCGTGCCATCGCTAGCACCACTCCATTGCCAGGGAGCGCCACGGCAACAGGCAGACCCAGGACCAGCAGCTTGGCCTGCTGTGCATCCATCGGTGAGTTGCTGGCCCTCTCTTGGACAATGATGGCGATGAAATATGAAGGAGCGCACATAGTAGGGCTGCAGGGAACATTGCGTCACCTCCTACCCCCCATACACAACGCCTGCAGACTCCCCAGGGTGCAGGCCTCCAGCCCCGCCCCTGGGAGCTTCCTCTAACCCAGGGCTGTCAAATCTCCCCAACAGCACCGCAGTGTGGGCGTCCCGAGCTCCGTTTTATGGGGAAGAAACAGACCCAGAGAGAGATTTGGTGACCTGCAGGGAGTTGCACAACAACTGAGCTCAATTCGAGGTCGGGCAGGCGGACACCAAACCCCACGTCCTGGGAACGAGAGGCGCGGAGCTGGAACACAGACCCCCGAGGTGTGGGGCTGGGTGCTCGCCGGCCCGCGGTCATGAGCTCCCGAGGCGAGGTGGGGTCAGCACAATGAGCCTCTGGCTTGGGACACTGAGCGTGGCTCCACCGGCCCTGGCCCCTTGGCGGGCCACCAGGCAGGCCGTCCTGGTGTGAGCCTGGCTGGGCTGCACGCTGCTTCTGTGTGGTTTTGGGGTCCTGCTCTTCCTCTTGCACCAGCGGTGAAGGGTTTCCCTGCCCTGAGGTCTTGACTGAGGCGTGCCGACTGCCATCTTGGAACCAAAGCTGGATTCAGATCCGGGCTCCCTGTCCCCGTGGGGACCTCGGGCAAATGCTTACTGAATCTCTGAAACCCCATCAGTAAAAGAGACGCAAATAGACTCACCTCGTAGGAGGATGGAGGGACGAGAATAGGGTGGCATGTGGCAGGTGCCTCGGAGAATACAAATTGTTATTATCATCATTATTGTTACTCTTATTTTAAGAGTAAAATGTGAAGAGGGGAAGAAAAGCCACCCAGAGTCCCCCACACAACGACAACCATTGTGCCTGCCTCCGCCTCCCCGCGCACACCCCTCTAAAGCCCTTCTAATAACGATGTGCACATAACTTTGCATTCCGATTGTATTCAGTTAGCATTAAATTGGCCATTATCCTGTGAATTTGCTTAATTTCTCTAAATATCATTTTAGCAGCTACCCAGTAGTCAAAATGGCACGTGCTAGCACTAATTTAGCCCTTTTCCTGCGGCAAGACACTAATATAACACAGTTGTTGGTTCTTTGTGGGTTTTTTTTTTTGTTTTGTTTTGTTTTTGTTGGTGTTTTGGGGTTTTTTTTTGTTTTTGTTTTTTGCTATGAAAAATAGCATAGGCAGGGGCTTTGGAAGAGACATAGTCTAGAAAATAAGAGGCTGAGCAGAGCATGGTATTGCATGCCTGTGATCCCAGTACTTGGGAGGCTGAGGCAGGAGGGTCGCAGGTTCGAGGCCAGCCTCAGCAATTTAGTGAGACTCTCAGTAACTTAGTGAGACCCTGTTTCAAAATAAAAAATAAAATAGGGCTGGGGTTGTAGCTCAGTGGTCAAACATCCCTGAGTTCAATCCCCAGCATAAGAAATGGGAAAGAAGGAAGGAAGGAAGGAAGGAAGGAAGGAAGGAAGGAAGGGGCTGAAACTAACACTTCTATGTGTTTTTGGCCCTTGCCTATCTCGAGTCCTTTCCTCTGGTAAGGTTCCAGGCAAGGACATTCCTGAGCGGAGGGGTGACCCTCTCATGGCGCGTTCTCCAGCGCCAGCCTCACTAGGAGACTGGTCGGCAGCACTTCTCCTTGCATCCTCTCCGGTGCACATTTCTTTGTGGTAAGGTTGAACACCTCTCCTTCCCATTGTTAATTAATTCTGTTTCCTCTCTTGTGAGTTTCCCATTTATTTGACTGTGCCCCCAAGACAGTCGATAATTGCAGCCATTTCTAGAAAGCAGCATTCATTTCCCAAATCTCGGTTCTTGGTTGTTCGTCTTGTCTGCGCACCTCTCTCTTACTATTTACTTAATACACTTTTAATTGACTTTAAATCAAGTTGCTTTATTAGAAAACTCAGGCTTGCCCTAAGCAATGTCGGATGGGGCTGCGGAGTTGTTTTTCCTACACAGACCAAGCCCGTGGTGGGCTGCCTTGCCCCTCCTCACAGGATTGCAGGGATTGGGGGAGCCCGTTCTTAAACACGGCCGCTATTAAAAATTACATCATAGAAACTTATGATTAAATAAGTTATAATGGACACAAAATCAACAAATACTCTAAATCATCACTTCCTCCTCCTTCTTATTTTTATTATTATTATTTTTGTGTGGTACCGGGGATTGAACCCAGGGCCATTCTACCACTGAAATACACCAAGCCCTTTTTATTTTTATTTTTTTATTTTGAAACAGGGTCTTGCTAAGTTGCTGAGGCTGGCCTTGAACCTGGGATCCTCCTGTCTTAGCCTCTCAAGTACTGGGATTATGGGCGTGCACCACAGTGCCCAGCTGTCCCTTCCTAATTATTTGACTGCATCGACGATGACAGTGCTCTTGGATTATTTGCATCTGTTGTGTCTGCTCAGGGGACATCTGTGGAGCGGGCTATGATGCATCTCTTCGCAGCTCTGCCTCCAGGGACAGCGCGTTGGCAGTATTTACACCATGGAAATTGGCAGCAAATGCTATGAGTCCGTGTGTGTGTCATTTTGCATCCTGGTTTCCTTCAGATAACATTAGGTCCCGAGAACAAGCAGTTAAGTGTTTGCTAGCTTGCCCTGTACGCAGGGCTCAGACTTTGGCGTGTTTTCCACCCCACAAATAGTCATCTGCCCTAGTGGTCCATGAACCTCACTGTCAGAAGCACTGGTGTTTCTGATGTGCCCATGAACAGAGAGTCCCCGTATTTCCAGGGACACCCAGGGACGGGCATCGGGTAGCAGGGGTGCCCTCAGCACACTCCGATTGTGGAAACAACCAGAATGTGGTTTCAGTCGTTTCAAGAACCTTTATTGCGATTGTGACCAAGACGGGTTGTTTATTCATTAACATTCCAGTCGTAACGCTTCACACAACCTGTGATATTTTAGGGCAGAGAGAAAGAGAGAAGATAGGGATGGGTGCGAGCTGGAGAGCAGGCTGGGCAGTCCCGTCATCGCAGAGCTCCGGTGTCTGTGTGGGGGTCTCAGTTAGGGGTAAGCCTGTATTGCGCCTGCCCATTGCCTATCATGTCCCGGCAGCGCATCTCGTGTCCTGCACCTGCGTGTTGCCCCCAATCCCTGGGTGTGTCACACAGCACCCGAGTGTGCTTTGAGAGTTACACTTGCACGTTGCACTTTATGCTCAGGTGTGGTGCGCCACGTGTGTGCCTCAGGAGTTAAATCCTTCTTTGACATTAGTGGACTCCCGTCCCCGCTGGTTTGTTTTGTTGTTTTTTTTTTTTTTTTTTGGTACTGGGGATTGAACCCAGGGGCATTCTACCTCCGAGCTACTCCCAGGCTTTTAATTTTTTATTTTGAATCAGGGTCTCCCTAAGTTGCTGAGGCTGGCCTTAAACTTGCAATCCTCCTGTCTCAGCTTCCCGAGTGATTCTAGGTGTGCACCACCATGTCTGGCTGGAGCCCCCTTTTTAAATATGTGCTCCAAACGAGGGCCAGGTGGTTCTAGAATCTCAACTCATTAGCTCTCTCCAGCTCTGCTCCTTCCTGGGGCAAAGACAAGCGGTCTCCATCCCTGGAGGGAAAGGAAACACTGTGGACATCCCCTCTGCAACGCTCCAGCGCCGTCCCGCCTCTCCTGCGCGGACAGTCCCTTCTGTGACGTGGATGTCACCAGATATCTCAGTTCCCCCATTTATTCTACAGCATTAGTTGAAGGTCAGCCACAGGTTGGCCGTGCTCCGCATAAAGTGCTGGGAATAAAAGACAGGGAAGGCACAGCCTGTGCCCGTAGGAAGCCGACCAGTGATGCGCAGAAAATCCCTTCTGGCCCTGCTCTGACTTAGAAGCCAATGTTCCTGGCTGAGGGTGCATGTAGCTTAGAGAGGGTCTGGGGGAACTCTCTCTGCAGGTGCACCTCCAGAATGAACCAGGTGGAGCAGGGCGGTCAGCAGGGCCCTCTCCCAGCCCGAGTTTCCCAGGGAGGTTTCAGGTCTCTGACGCCAGGACGCAGCTCGGTGGGTGGAGGAACGATGGCTGTGGGTCTGGATCCCAGTGACTCTGGGCGTGTCCCTGTCTGTGAAGATTGGGCCTCAGAAGAATGGAGACAGGCCCATCAGAAGCTCCGTAACGTGGCGCCCCTGCTTCTGGGGACAAGCTGCCAGGCAGCCAGTGTCAGGCGAGCCTCGTCATCCTCGGTGATGGCTCCTATGGTCCTGCGGGCCAGATGGGGGACCCGTACTGCCCCACCCAGCCTGCTAATTTGGAATCTTAATTAAAATATAACTATTGTAAACAAAGATGCCCGGGCACAAGCTGCAAGTAATTAACAAAGAGACATTTCTGCAAAGGCCCCGGGGGGAGCCGGGGATCGCAAGCCCTCTATGAGAAAAGAGGTGCCCCCTTTTGTCAATTTGACAGAAATCCCATACAACCGCCCCCTGGGCCGGGGCAAGAGCGATGTGGAGAGAGCGGGATCACCATAAAGAGAGACGCGTGGCCGGGTTGATGGCCGTTATGTTTCCCCAAAACCAATTTAGTTCAGCGCTCTTAATAGGCCCAGCTTTCAGATGGGGCACCGCGGGGCCAGGAGAGATGAAATTCGTCTCCATCCATCAGCGGCCCGGGAAGAGCGCGGATTCTTTCCTTCCTTATTCCCCTGCCATTAAAACTCTGGCTTTAACTGCTAAAATATTTGCTTCTAAGAATAGCTGCGTGTTGGCACAGCAAACGCCTCCCAACGTGGGCATTCGGCTGCGTCAGGAGGACAGAAGCCGAGGCTTGCCGGGCCAGGAGGGCACTGCCTGTCCTTCATAAGTGCCCTTCAGTGGGGTCTTCCTGCTGTTTCGAGGGCTCCCCGGAGAGTTCTAGGGGCGCTTTCCTCCAGATGGCTTCTGCACGAGCCCTGGGAATGGCTGGGTCATGCCCTGCGTCCTGGGACCCCGGCTTTGAGAATCACGGGGCGCTGCGCCAGGGCGGGCTGTCACCTCTCTGAGCTGCAGCGTGCACATCGTGGGTCCCGGGCACCTTCTTGTGCCACTCAGTGAGCAGATGGGCCCGGCTTCCAGCCTCCCCTGCAGGCCGCGCCTTTCTCCCCCTGCCCCGTGCTGCTGAGGGCCTGTCTCGAAGCCCTGGACGCCCCTTTCTGGACTTTCACAGCCCACCCCCCCAACCAGTGTGGGCACCCGAGTTCCTAGAATAAATGCCCTTTTCCAGGGGGGTGGGATCAGAAGGCTGTAGAGAGGACTTTGTCCAGCACCCACTTAGAGGACTTCGTCTAGCATCCGCTCATAGGAAGGTCCCCCACACCCACCCTCTCCCCGTGTCTGCCTCCGTGACTGCTGTGTCCCCCTCTACACCCTCACCTGTGCGTTTCCAGGGGACGCATCTGTGTGACTCCCAGGTCTCAAATCCAGATGTGTCCCCATCGATGTGCATGTGTCATGGAGTGCTGTACACGTGCCGCTCACATCCCCCAAAGCTGTCAGTCGATCGATGGTGTGTCTCTCGGCGCTGCTATTGAGGACACAAGAAACACAGGGCTCCATTAAGCGGCGCCGGCGAGGCGGGGAGAGCGCCCCCATTAGCTTAAGGGGAGTGTGAAACCGGTGTCCGGTGAGGGCGCGGAGAGAGCCCGAGCTCTGGGCAGAGCTGTCTGGAGGGAGGCCAAGGGGAGGCCACAGAGGCTGCGGCTGACCCCAGATAGGGGCTGGGCGGTGACAAGGAACTATTTGGGAGATAGACAGGACCTCTGGAGGGAGTAGGTGTGGGGGCAGAGGGAGAGCACACAGAGACGCCAGGGTCTGACCCGCCACTGACCGCGAGGGACAGAGCTCTGGGGCCGAGGGCTGTGGGCACAGCACGGTGGGGTGTTGCACTGGCTGCAGTGGGACTTTGGGCACAGGGGAGAGGTGGGTCCTGAGTGGCTGGCACAGGGCATAGGTGGGCAGAGGTGAGAGGTGCCAGGGGGGACAGGTGTGAGCCCAGTGGGCAGAGGGAGTCCCAGGAAGGATGGCGGGCACAGCCACTACCCATG
>PVJS01008645.1:0-52521 GCA_004027185.1 Glis glis
GACTGGGGGTGTAGCTCAGAGGTAAAATGCCCCTGGGTTCAATTCCCAGTACCGCAACAAATAAATAAATAAATAAATAAATAAATAAATGGCTTGTATTAGTTTTACTGAATGTTGACATGTTTCTAAATAATTTTATGTTTACATGAATATTTATGGCACGTGTAGTTGACTAACTCTTTCCATTTTCCTGATGTCCCCTACTCCTCAGTGGTGGTGTAAAGAAAAGAGCACTATGACTAAATGGAATCAGGACTGTTCAATCATGTATTCCCTGAGTTCTGCTCAGTTATTTCCTTGGTTACTTACAAGATTTTAACATTTCTGAAGTAAGTTCTTGAAATAAACTTTTAATATTATTTATACAGGTAAGGTATGGAGGTATGTTAAGCCATATTTTTGTTATGCATATTATATAAAGACATGTTCAATGAAAATAATAAGGAATTTATGATTTATGCTTATATCATATAAAAGATTATGTCCCAGAGGATTTTTATTATCTATTCTCATCACCTTTGTTTTTTAAAATTAGGAAACTCAAATTGATCTACATATTTTATGAGTACTACAATTATGTGTTTAATAAGGTAATTTTTATTTAATTAATATAAAATAGCCTGCTTAAAAATTTATAAGAAAAATAGTACTTTGACTCTGACTTGGAATGTGGTAAACTGTTCATAGTAGATTAAGAGATAAATATCTTCTGAATCTTATTTACTAAATTTGAAAGTATTTTTTATTTGGGTTTCTTAGAAAGTAGTACCCTGAGTAATTTTTAGCTGCCCAATGCCACTTACAAGTGATAACTATTGCTAAACAGAATCTTTTTTACACATTGGCAAGTTGATATTTTCAAGGGAGAGAAAAAAATTATGCTACCAAATTTATAATTTATTGGCAAGTGAGGATTCTAGTAAAATCCATAATGAAAACATACTTGATATAGTTCATGGTAAATTTGTCCAAACATTTTTATATACTATATAAAACTTTAAAATTTTTATTTGAATTTTACTGCAGTAATAATTTTGTGTTTAGCTTCTTGAAGTACTGTGTGGACAGTCTCTGGATTTCCTGCATTACATTTTTAAAGCATTTTTATTTTAGTATATCCCAACTAAATTTTTATGGGAAATAATCATTTTTTTTTCATCTTGCAAATTTACAGCCTCTATGCACCTAAAACCTTAAAACTTTTCCATGCGGCTTAATAGATGGGAGCATGTTATTTTAATATTGTTTTGAGAACCATGACTTTTCTTTTACAAACTGCATAAGAAGTCCTTAATAAAACTTTAAAAGATGTGCTAGCAAGACTATAATACATTTTCTTTTTCTTTAATTATTATATTAATTTTGGAACACAGCTGTCTCTAAAGATCATCATTTGATTTCTCTTTTTTATAAATCTGTAGTTTTATTAAGACAAAAACTGACAGTGTGTATGAAGTTTCCACTTAAACAAAATTTTCGCTGAAATCTAACACATGCCTAAAAAACTTTTACACTGTAGCTCTGGATGCATGTCTAGATGCAGTCAAGAGCTAATGGATCTCAGGATTCAAAACAGAGCATTTTGGGTATCGGTTAATCCATAAGGCTTTTTTTTTTCTAAAATTTTGTGTTTTAAAGTGAACCCACTGCCCTGTATGAAAGGCCATCTTCTCCTGAGACCAGAGCTTTTGAAGTCATTCAACTCTTGAGTTGACTCAATTAAAGTTGAGCTGTCAGTGTCTGAACCCTGCCGCCAAGGTGTTCAGAGTTCAAAGTTCAAAAAACTGAGGCTCTGACAGTTTCCATCCTAAGAGTGTGGGCTCATTTCTCCCAACTCCTGCACCTCCCTTGCCCTCCAAACCCCAGTACTTTTGACAGTGGCTTGGGTGGACAAGCTGACGTTTACAATTTCATAATTGGAAAAGGGTTTTTGTCTCATTTCACAATTAGCACCTCTAAGACAGAACGATCTGTCTGATAAAAACTTTCCCACCTCAGTTTCCATCTCCAAAATGGCAGCTTGGGTAATTTCTCAACTGGCCTCGACCTTTATGGGGGAATGACATTAAGCGCAGGTAGGGAACACCTTGACTTACAGGTTTCAGGCATTCACAGCTTTTACACAGTCTCTCACAGTTCTCATTTATGCGGCCAATGATATTTTTTGAAATGGCAAAATAGTGTGGACACAGAACCAAATCATTAGTTATTATTCCCATTATTTCACCATTTTCCCAATCAGGCCCCCAATTTTAATCAAAATGATCTTTCCATTTCCCCACCCCACCTCTCCCACCCCCAAATTATACACCAGTAATAGCCAAAAACTACACACATGCCATGCTCTAAAAATGCAGAGTTAACACTCTTGGGGAAAAGGCTGTGGGTTGTGGAGATGCTCTTTGAAGATCCACAGTATCTTTTTGCTTCCCCCCATATCCAATTCTGCAAGTTTTGTCTTTCTTAGAAGGCCCTTTGCTTTTCCCAGTAAAGCGCAGAATGCGTTGCCTTGAAACACTTCACCCTCTCCCCTCCATTGGGATGAGTGTGCAAACCACACAGCTCAGAACTGCTTTAAAGCTCTAGGCTGCTGCAGGGCACAGAAACTAGACTAGTTCTTCAAAGGACATCTTCTCAAGCCACCTTTATAGTGTCAACACAAGTAGAACTCCTTCCCTCCCCACTTGAAACCCAGTCAGAGGTGACGGGGCTGGTACTCAGGAGAGTTAAGTCTTGTCATCTGTTTTGTCATCCTCCTCTGAAGGATAGGTATGCCACGTCAGCCTTTCCTCATACAAGGATATGACCACCTGTGAGCACTTGACATTGGCTTTATTGGCAGGCACCAGGTCAGCCTCGTCGGAGTTCTTCCATTTCATAAGGAACGTGAACTCTCTGCTAGAATATGTAGCTCCAATAATCCTCTCGGCTCCAAACCCCGGGTAAAGTCTCATGGCTCTTCTGATTCTAGACTCACCTCTTCTTTCTTCAAGTTCTTTGGTTTTCTCTCCTCTCCCTTATCTTCAGAATCAGAATCAGCTTGGTGTTTGCCTCCCTCTGATTTATCTGTCTCATGGGCTGTTTTCTGTGACTGCGGAAACTTAGCAATAAGGTTGGGGCAACCAGGTTTTCTTCTGACTCCCATGTGCTGTCCTCATCTGAGAAACGCTTCCACTGGAGGAGGTACTCCATTTGCCCTTTTCAACTAGCGGGTAGAGAACTTTTTCTAGCACATGTTCCTCTTCTAGCACCTTGTTCGCTTTCTTCTTTCCCCATGGTGCCCACCAGCTTTCTGGTGTAAAGAGTAATGCTGCTCAGAGCAGTACCAAGAGTTCGAGAGGAATGCTGCTCTAGTGGTGTCTCACATTGGGTCGGCCAGGGGGAGCAGTGCCCAGGAAAGCAACAAGCTGGGTGGTCATGGCCACAGTGGATCCCCTTGCTAAAGCAGCATACAGCATGTCCTGTCCCCTGGTTTTTTATTTTATTTTATCTTATCTTATTTTATTTTATTTTATTTTATTTTATTTTGCGGTACTGGAGATTGAACCCAGGGGCATTCTACCTCTGAGCTCCACCCCCAGCCCTAATGTTTATTCTTTATTTTGAAACAGGGTCTCACTAAGTTGTAGAGGGCCGCACAAGTTGCTGAGGCTGGCCGCGAACCTGGATCCTCTGGTCTCAGCCTCCAAGTACTGGGATTACAAGTGTGCACCACCATGCCTGGCTGGCCCCTGGTTTTGATTTCTCAGCCACATGTAAAAATTCGATGTGTGCAATTGTGATTTAAGCAGTTGACGTTCTGAGTAGATAGTGTATTATTAATGAACAACTAACAGGTTGTATAATCCTCCTGGACAAGCCCGCTCGCACTGTCAGTACACATTTGGCACAAATGGTATATTGTTAAGTTAGGGAAACAATAACACGTTACACAGTGCTGCCCCTGGAGCAGAATCTCATAGCCTAACACTCCAGTCATTTAAAAGATAGAAAATATTTTCTTGGTCTTTATGTTCATGAAAAATCAATCCCAGACTGCCTTGGGGATCAAAATAAAAATTATTATTTTAGAAAGGACACACATACACACACACACACACACACACACACACACACACACTCATATATATAAGATTTTTTACTTACCTCTAACCTAATATCTGTCTTCCTCTTCCCAACACCTTTCTCTACCTTTGTCCTCTTCTGTCCCTCTTGTAGATATGTGCTGATAAATTTTCAATTTTTTTTACTTTTTATAGCTTTGCATGACTATAAAAAGTTAATAACAGATTTATATTTTTATTAGCATTTATGCTGCAATGCAAGAGACATCTTAAATTCTAATTTAATGCACCTTTAAAGTCCTTTTTATTAGCCTGTTAATTCCCAGCTGTACTGTTTTATTGGAATGTGCATTACATTTGTGCCATAGTCAAAACAATGGTGCAGATCTAGAATTGTAAGGAAAAAATATCTATCATAGTTGGATAAACTACACACTCAAACCTTGAAAGTCTACCATAAACAATAGTACATTGAGGCTGTAGTTGTGATGATGTAACTGATAGTATTATAAATGAAGAAGTACTAATATACATACATCCCTAGGTAGGTGATTTTATTGGCATTTAAAAGTAAGATATCCATCTGTTATTGATGATAATTATTAACTTCCATTTCAAATATGAACTTTTATTCTTTAGTCTATAAATATAGATTCTATATGAATAATACAATTATTTTCTTGAGGCCTGTAATTTTATTGTTCTCAGAGTCTTCATACTTTTTTCACAGGAAAGAAATGTTTGTGTTTGAATTAACATGACAGGAAAATGTGCATTTGTTATACTTAATGGCCAACCTACCTTTGGTGTTTCTCCCATTAGAACTCATGAGCTATTTTTTGCCTTCTTATTTGTATTCTGCCTGTAACCCAGCAGGTGTCAAACTAGAGGAATATGGGGAAACAGATAGTCTACCTCTAATTAAATATCTAACATCTCCCCCACCATTTTATATGCATTTCCCCAAATGGAAAAGCAGATGGCCTGACTTGAGCCCACAGAGTGGCAGCCTCCTTCTAAAATCTCTGCTGAAATGGAAAAGCGGGGGTGATGCCAATTCAGCTGTTGCCACCATTCACACAGTGGACAGGGTGGCATATTTGTTGGGAGAGGGTTAAAGCACCCTGGAGCTATAAGTATAAGCCATCTCCATTGCCACTGTACCCGTCCAGCCATCTCCAGACCCAGGAGGCAAAAACATGTGGGTCTTGCTTTATTTTGTACCTAGCAGGAGCTGGCAGTGAAGTTACACAGCGAAATAGATTTCCGACATTTTCCCTGCCGTTAATTGCAATTTTCCAAGGTCTCCTCTGTGACAGAGTTTACAAAAGGGAGCTTTAGTAAAAACTATCATTAGCTTCATGGATCAATATGGTTTAGGGAATACAAAACAACTTTAGTTGCTTAAAATAGGAAGTATCAGAGGGTGTCCCTCTTTCCCTATGGATAGCGAATCACACTATTGATCCATCTACTGTCAAACTGCGTAAAATTTTCAGATATCAGGTGGACAAGCTGTGACTACAAATAAAGCCACTCTATTAGTGGGTATAGCATATAGCTCCTGAGAGACCTCCTGAGTACCCCAGTATGAATCCTGCGAAAGATGTTCCCTCTGTCTGTGATAAGACCATGAAAGATAAGAAAAGGCTTAAAACCAAAGATATCATTGTTTTATTTTTCTATTTATTCTCTTTTTTCTACATTTCTCACCATCTATCCAACAACCTTTATCAAATAATTCTGAGAAAAGATGACAAAATGTACATGGAAAACCATGTAAAATATGTGTAGGCTCAAATACAATCTCATATACCTACGATGACTGTATGATTACTATGCTTTGAGGGAAGAAAATTGAGATGAAAATATATGAAAACCAATAAATTCCTGTTCTGAATGCCCAAATAAATATGAATGATTAGCAAAGTTCTGTTCTCGCTTGGAAGGATGCCTTACATAAGCTAGTCTGTCTTGATTTTGAAGACTGAATAGAGGAGAAATCCAAATTATGGAAAGGAGGAATTGAAAACCAATATATATATACCTACAACTAGATTGTAAAATTTTCTTTATCTTAAACACACTTCATTCTTTTTAAAAAATAAATTCAAAACTCATTTTCAGTGACAGAAAAATTGGGTAATTCTCAAAAGTGCCCAGACCACCAGCATCAGCATTACTTGGGGAACCCTTAGAAATGCACATTACAGAATCTACAGAATCACAAAATGGGGGTAATACCTAGCAATTTGCATTGTAAGTCCTGTAAATGACTCTTAGATACCTTGATGTGTGAGAATCACTTCTTAATACTTTTCTTTTATAGAACTACACTCACTAAATAATGTACTTACTAGGAAACTTGGTAGTTACAGAGGAATACATATTAACATAATTTCAAAAAATGCCCTTCATTCTATAATGATCAGTATTCTTATCCTCCAAAAAGAGCAGTAAAATAAAGAAAATGATAGCTCTAAATAGCCTCATTCAGAGATGTTAGGATATCATATGAATCTATATGTATTTATAAAAACATGGTTCTGAAAATGCTTTTTCAGAATGAAAGGGGACCAGGTTTGATTTCTTAATTTGTACAATAATATCCAACTCTGAAATAGGCACATGATATTTTATAAAAACATGATCCACCTTAATTATTCTTTAAGAAATAAAGTATCTTTAAGAAAGAGATTTTTATTGTTAATATGTGAGATTGAGTTTTTCTTGCTCTCGGGTCTGGGTTCTGAATTTCTGGTGGTTGGCAATGACTCTATGGGCAGCAGCATTCACTATAAAAGAACTAATATAAATGTGAATAATCCTTAAAATCTACCTTGACTTAAATATACTTAAGTACCAAAGGCCCCATGTTCTTAGAAGGGAGAAACTATTCAAGTGGACTGCACTATTTAAGTCATCTCCATTGATAATGCTGATGCAGGATAATAAAGATAATCTAACTTTGAAATTTTGACATCTTCCTAATTGAGTAAACAAGAGATTTTAGAATGGAGTAGCTATCAATGTCTTTAAAAAGAATGACATGCTCTCATGCAACATATAGAATAATATAACTCTCACTTAAAGCAGTTATTCTTATGGAAATTGTATTCCCTTGTGTCTAGTAAAGTAAGCTTTACCTTCTAAAAGGTATGCTTGCATTAACCTTACAAAGACGTATTTCAACATGATGAATAACATTATATCTAAAATACTTTTTATTATGAGTAGATATGATTATATAATATAATTGGTTTGCATCTTTTGCTCCTCATCAGGATAATTTTTAACCTGTTAAATTCGAATTTTAAAGTGATAAAAAATATTGTGTGCAGATTAGAAATTGCACTTTATCTGATCATTTCAGGACATTCAAAATAAATGTGAATCTTAAGGGACACTACTTGGATATTTGGGATAAAAGACCCACAATGAAAGAAGAAGTCTTGTATTTCTTCAAGTTGATTTATATGCCCTTATTAATGGTTTTATAGTATATGTCATGTGCCTGTTACTTAGTGCACTGCATTAGGCACTTTGTGGAATACAAACGTGATTTGGGGGCATTGAAGATTCTTACTGCAAAATCTTTGATATGCCACACTCAAGGATAAGCCTTGCAAGTGTTTCAAGGAAAAAAAAAGAATAGAAAGAAACAAGGTGACAGTTGATGATGTAGCAGAGTTTGAGGATAATTTTGCAATTTTATTTGTAGTAATGAAGAAAAGAGGATGTCAGGAGGCTTGGAATAAAATGGCACTAAGAATACCTAATGGTGGGAAGGATAAACCAAAGATATTATGGGATTCAAGACTGGATAGTATAGAAGAAAAGGGGACCATCATTAACTCAGCTGATCTAAGGATTGGTGAATTATGTCACCAATAATTTTTTTGTTTTGGCGGTACTGGAGATTGAACCCAGGGGCATTCTACCTCTGAGCTACACCCCCAGCCCTATTTTTTATTCTTTATTTTTGAAACAGGGTCTCACTAAGTTGCAGAGGGCCTCACTAAGAAGCTGAGGCTGGCCATGAACCCAGACCCTCCCGTCTCAGCCTGGAGGGATTGTATTGGGATTACAAGCGTGTGCCACCATGCCCGGCTAACCAATAATTTCAAATAACCAAAGATCATAATAGCCACAGTGCTACAAATTAGGCAACATAAGTAGAAAAATAACCTGCTTTTATAATGTATCTTTTCAGCTGTCAATTAATGTTCAACATTCATTTACTAAGAACCCATGTGGTTGGGTGCTGGGCACACACCTATAATCCTAGTACTTGAGAGGCTGAGACAGGAAGAGCACAGATACCAGGCCAGCCTCAGCAATTTAGCAAGACCCTCAGCAATTTAGATCTTGTTTCAAAATAAAAACTAAAATGGGGCTGGGGGTGTAGCTCAGAGGTAGAATGCTTCTGGTTCAACCCCCAATACCAACAAAACAAAACAAAACACCCCTATGTGTGAGGCCCAGCAAGAAACATTAAGTGTCTTTCTTTACTATATAGCTTATGTCCTAACAGGGAGGATAGACAAGAAACACCTGATATGTATGATGAGTGTAGGGGAGACTATCTCAGGTAATACTCACCTAGTCTGAGGAGTCCTGAGGGAAGATTACCTAAACGGATGATACTTGAGCTGAGATCTGAAGGATCTCGCTAAGGAAAAGGAGAAAGCTTATTCCTGGTAAAAGGAACAGCTAGCTAAAATATGATTCACATCTATTGAACAAGCAAAAAAGTGGTGCTAGAGAGAACTGAAGAGACAGACAGAGGCAAAGCGTCTCTGTGTTAAAGGCCACCTCCACTAAAACAATGGCGAGCCCTTGAATAACTCTGTGTAGGAGAGTGTCGTCATTAGCTTTGCTATTTCTGGAGAGTGTTCTGGCTGTATTGGAGAGAAGAGACTAGAAGAGGGCAGGGGTGAGTGAGGCAACAGGTGGTGCAGGAAGTTCATGCTGCTCATTGCAGAATTTGTTGTGGTCCAGGCAAGGGATGTCAATAGTTTAGCGTTTAGAGTTGTAGCAGTAGGGAGAGAGACCGGGAGAAAGAGAAAGACAGAGATAGCGTGGGGAAAGTCACAGAGGGGAAAAGCTGAGGCAGGCGTAAGGGGAACTGGGCAGACATAGGGTTTGGGGTTGACAGGGGTGGCTGCATCATCTCTGACTTGAGTAACTGGTTTGATTGCTGCTCTCTCACCAGGGTAGGGAATTCTGGGGCCGTAGTAGAGAGGGTAGTAAATTCAGATTTGAACATTTTCTTGGTTGTGTCTGTGAGATATTACAAGGATATATCACCACAGACTATTATAAGATTGAAATTAGATGTCTTATTTCTCAAGGTTGTTAACTGTCAATGCACTAAAATTAGACCTTAATGGGTGAGAACATATTGCCGTATATCAGCACATTAGGAGCTCTCAGTCACATTATTTGCATTTCACAACGTCACTTCTAATATTTCACCTTGAAGATCACTCAAGCCTCTGAGAATAATTTGTTTCTGCTTTCGCATTATTATTCTCCTTTACAACACTGGCCTTGGCCTCTGAAGAAAGCTCGTGGTATGATCTCAGGCTGGACTCACTTTAAATGTCTCCCCCTCCCCCCGTTGGATTTACATGCAATTAATTTTACAAAATAGCAACAGATTGAGTACTGAATATTTTAATATGCTGTTTTTCATTTTTAACAGATTTAACACTGATATTCTGGCTTTCAAATTTATTTTGGTATTTTTGGACATAAACTACTTCAGCGATTCCATATTTTGGAGTCTTTACTGACAATTCATATTATAAAGAAGGAATAACAGCAATTTGTTTTCTGCTCGAAAATTTTAATTAGAGAATTACCGTCTCACAGGCTGGTGATTATAATTCAACATATTCAATGACAGTCTCCATATAAGCAATAATAATGAAATGTTTTCTGCAATGTTGAAGTGCAGCACTGCTGTATTCTGTGTTTGTTGTCCTGATAATCCTAGACTGGTGTCTTAGTCTGTCCTCCTCTCTTTCCCTATTTTTGACCTTGGGGTCAAGCCTCAGGAATATTTTTTTTTTTTTTGCGGTACCGGGGATTGAACTCAGGGGCGTTCTACCTCCGCGCTACACCCCCGGCCCTATTTTCAGAGAGAGAGAGAGACAGAGAGCTGAGACTGGCCGCGAACCCGGATCCTCTGGTCTCCCTCCCAAAGTACTGGGATTACAAGCATGCGCCACCACGCCCGGCTTTTTCAGGAATATTTAAAATCTCATCTTAGTCTAAGCAGAGAGCAATGCAAGTCATACTACTTTATATTTAAATTTGATTTTGAGGTAGGAATGCTATTTTTAAAAAAATAGAGAAATTTAAAACATTTTCCATTGCTTTCAGATGAATGGGAAAGGAGAATGAAGGCAGAGATAAGTCTGAAATTATTATTTTTAGAAAGAACTGCAATAATATAGAGGAGTAAACATTATGACATGTTATTTAGTTGTATACATCTATCTTTATTTTTCTTTCAAATGTAATTGTTGAGTGTATTAGTTTAAAATACAATAGAACAAATATCTCTTTGGATATCCTTATAAATTTTTGTTGGCTCATTATAATCTCTGTTTTTATTTCCTGACCCTAGAGTTTACTTTGTGGAAATAGCAAGAGAAAAAGGAGACTTATTTAAGACCTTTCGGAATACGAAGATAGTTAGAACCTCTACTGCTCTGGGGTAGGAAGGTTGAATAACATTTGATTAAAACCAGGTCGGGAATAATCTAGTCAGATGAAGAAATAACCTGATTCATTGGTTGTCTCTCCACACCCACACTTGATTGAATATTTTAATTGTATTTGCCAGGAAAGTAAATCCAAAAATGAGCTAACTTCAGTGGACACATATTCTGATTGCCTGATTTAAACACGAGATATCTTACTGACTAGACAGGTTATCTGACACTCTTGACTAGCTAAATCAGACAGAACAGTTAAACCAGTTTGCAGGCACACACATCATTAATGTGAGCCATCGAGAACGGGGATTGCTAGACAAAGATGGCACAGGGTAGTTAGCCATATGTCTGAGATGATTTCAGGAAGCTTGCCAGAAGCAGGCAGGACTAAATGACCTCTGGAGACACTTTTTGGTCCTGTGCTTCTCATTTTATCTAATTGTAACTTTTAAATCCATATGAAGGATGCAAACCTATTTTATTTCAAAATGCCTTTGGTTTTGTTAGGTGACAGACCATTAAAGGGATGTATTTCTTGTAAGCAAACATTTGAATTCAATGCTAAAATAGCTCGTTTTGATCAAACACAAATTACTTTAAGTTGTAGGATAATTAACTTTACTGTTTAAACATTCATTAGGCAACTGCCTAAGATATTTTTATGTATTTATTTGCATTTTTAGAACAATGAAACAAATTTACAAAATATTGAAATATGTGCTTTATATGCATGAGGAGAAATAAAATTTTTCTAAAATATGCTTATAATTTGTAAATTAAACTTTCTTTTCTTCCCAGTCCCCCTTATCTGATCTATAGCTAAGAAAAGTTTTGATTACTATTACTTTTTAGATTATCTTAGGTCCTTTTTTTTTGGTACTGGTGATTGAACCCAAGGGCATTCTACCTTTCAGCTAGACACTGCCCTTCCAGCCCTATTTTATTTTTTATTTTGAAACAGGGTCTCACTAAGTTGCTGAGGGTCTTGCTAAGTTGTTGAAACTGTCCTTGAACCTGCTATCCGCCTGTCTCAGCCTCCTAAGTACTGTGATTACAGGCATGCACCACTACACCTAGCTTCTTAGGTCCTCTTTTCAGCCACATTTCTCCCAATTCTGTCATTGCTGGTTTTCCCTGCATTCCTTGAGGGATCCCCCAGAGAGACGAGTCCTATTTTCCTAGTAAATTAGGTTTTGGACTCTATTTAAGACCTGTTTTCTCTAAGCAGCCCATCCTTGTGACCATGTTTTATTATGAGTTACTCTGAGCTGTCACTTTAGAAAGTTCTGAAATACTTATCATGTGTTTAGCAGATTCAAACAAAAGTCTCTTTGAGGGATATTTGTATTTTAATTGCACATGGTTTCCATATATCCAGAAAATTGAAACCCTCAGTTGGAACTGTAGTCTCAAAGTCATTTCAATGCATGAGGCTATTTTGTATCTGAGGAATACCAAGCCTGGAGAAGTAACTGTGATGTGTGTGTGTGTGTGTGTGTGTGTTGTGAACAAAGATGGTGCAATGAGTTAGGGTGCCCAAGGTTGGTCCTTGTTAATCCTCACGTTTTGTCAGCTTTTGAAGCCAGGTAACTAG
Organism: Glis glis; assembly: GCA_004027185.1. Lineage (NCBI taxonomy): Eukaryota > Metazoa > Chordata > Mammalia > Rodentia > Gliridae > Glis > Glis glis. The sequence goes on from PVJS01008645.1 coordinate 12,387, forward strand.
AATCTAAGAAAAATAGTCTTCTCTTCTTGTGAAATGCACCTGACCTCTATTTAAGGAAACCGAATGAATTGATTTTTGGACCTGTTATTGAATTAAGACAGAACTAATTTGAAAGCCTTTGTGAAATATTCTGGATGTTGTGCATCAAGTTTTTTTTTAAAAGCAGTACTACATTTTTACTATTACATCGAAGCCTATCTAAAACTAGAACATTCTTTCACTGCAGTGAGATGGCATTGTGGGTAAAACAAACACCAAAAACATCAGGTTTATTTTCACACCATCTATTAAGCTGTTAGTGAGGTTTGATGTGCTCCAAACTGTGCTAGCAGAGATATAAGTGTTTATGTTTGAAGGCAACAGGGAGGTAGAGTTTAGAGTTTCAGGACAAAGAGTTTAGAAAGATATATAATTTTTGCTTACTGGAATTCACAATTTGTTATTGAAATAACACTAAAAAACCCAACCAATTCAGAACCTTCTATGAATATGTATCAAAGTGCGCCAGCATACCTTTGAGTGTTTGGGTGTCAGAGGTACCAAAAGGGCAATTAATGATAGTTGAAGTAGTTAAGAACACAGAATCTTCCATGGGCTTTAGAAACTAATAAGGTTAAGGTTTAGTGGGGAAACGAGGACTGGGTTATTTCAGGAAAGGATCAAGATTTAAGCAAAGTTTTGGAAATGGGAATTTGCCTCAGGCAACAGCAGAGATGACCAGGAACCATGGTCCCTTGATTCAGTCTTACTCTGTGATGCAGAAACTGGTTTATTTCATTTAAAAATGTTCCGTCCACTAATGACCTAAGGCAGCAGAAAAGTGGTGATCAGAATTACTTGTGATGTGTATGGTCACTTTGTACATGCGATTGAATGATTTTGAAAACAGACCGATTGGGAACAGAGCATGTTGAAAGCAGTAATAAGGGATTTTTCAAACGAGTCAGGTTCTTAAAGCATAAATTCAGAATGAAAAATAATAGACCTTTCTGCCATGGTTAATCTATAAAAATATCTTTGGAAAAGAGAAGAGTAGCTTATTTTTTGATTGTTCTTGACCAGCAATAGTAAAATTATGTGTAAATGAATTTCATGGTCACCTGGTTTTAAGGATTTTCTCCTTGAATTAATTTTAATTTCTTTGTCCTAAAAGAATGTCCTTTCATTTCAGCATAATGGAATTGAAAAATTTTGTATAGTCTACTTTCATAAATTAGCTAAAAATGTAGCAAAATTTTTCTCTAAAAATATGATATCTCAATGCATTTAAATGTATATTACAAAGGTATATGAAAATGATTATAGTGATTAAATTCCTTTCAAAATTCAAAATAAATTTTTTTGAAGAATAAAGTTCAAAAACTTTGTTTTATGCCATCTACTTTAGTCATACTTCATATTGATTTTGTAACAAATATTTTTACTAGATATATGAATCTCTAAAAATATTGGTCTTTTTTGAAAATGAATAACTATATTACCTGCTATATAAAAACTACTTATTAGCTGGGTGTGGTGACCCATGCCTGTAATCCCAGTACTTGGGAGGCTGATACCAGAGGATCCCAGATTTGAGGCCAGCCTCAGCAACTTAGTGATGCCCTCAGCAACTTACTGAAACTCTATTTCAAACTAAAAAAAATTGGTTAAATATAATAGAGCTGAGGGTTTAGCTCAGAGGTAGAATGACCCTGAGTTCAATCCCCAGTACCATAATAATAATAATAATAATAATAATAATAATAAATAATAATAAATGAAAGTTACTTAGCAAGTTGTTCAGACTACACATAATTCAATCCACTATTTTAATACTGCATTATTAGTATTAAAATATAAAAATCTTCAGAACTGTAAAATATTAGGACTACAATACTACAATCCACGATGTTTCCTTTTTCTTTTTCTTACTGCCACCTCAAGTCTCTGTGTCATGTTAGAACTTTATAATTTCTTTATCACCTTCTATATTATAACATTTCTAAAAAGCACATATCATACCTTTATTATAAAACAACTTAAACCTAAAATGTTATTTTACCAAAAGGATATCTAATGATTTATTTAAATATTGTAGCAGATTTTAGATTGAAATATAATTCTTTTCATTTTTTATTTATCTGCATCATATTTGAACAAATGGCCAAGTTGTCCTATGGCCAAGGTTTCCAATCATAAACACCAGAGGTAATAACCCCCTACCCCTTTTATAATTTTCTACATAAAAACATTCATCTTAGAAGTAGAGAAAAACCAAACACAATAGAACATTTACCTGAACAAAGAATATGAGCAGACTATTCAAAACAGAAACACAAATGGCCATTACATATGGAGGTGTGCTTTTAAGTGACTCTCCCCATAAAAACAAAACAAAACAAAACATTACACGTGGCAGTATCTGGTTTTTATCCTGTGCTTATTTCAAAGATCGAAATACTCCCACCTATGGTCAACCCCCAGGTACCAACTTCATATCACTGCAGGATATGGATTTGGGGAGAAATACTCAAAACCTGTGTGCTCTAGCTCTAACTAACCTCTGAAATAAAATATGGTCAACCTCACTCATAAAAAATGCAAATTAAAAGCACAGTTCAAAGTATCGTTTTTAATCTATGAATTTGACAAACATGAATATGGATGTCCTTTGATCCAGCATTTACATCTCTAGGAAGTTTACCCTAAAAATAATAGGACAAGTTCAAAAAAGTGTGGGTACCAGTGTGCTCATTATAACATTATTCCTAATAGTGTAAAATTGGAAATGGATTGTTTATAACTAGGATGGATTAAAAAGCAGTCTACAATTGTGATGAACGATAGAGATTCCGGAGGGACATCATTTGATTTCAAATATCATCCCCAGAAATGCTCTTTGACCTAAGACAAGTTATTTAGCTTTTCTGTGCTTGTAATAGTCTGACTTCACAATATCATTTTAGGACTAAAAGAATGAAGAGGAGTTAGGAATTATGAATATCCCTGGCATGTTTTGAGTACTTACAGAATGTTAACTAATAGTTTTATTATGATGTTAAGGAATATTTTAGTTCCTAAATTAATTTTCATGTGAACCTATAATCATAAACTACATATCGAAATATGGTAAGGCTACCATAAATAATTTCCAATCTTACAGTTACAGTATTTTCCATAGTTCACCAGTTATTTCACAAAAATATTTCTAACCCTGTAGAGGGAACAGATGTTTGAATGATAATTTTCTCTGACTGTTAATGCCCCTTTTCATGGGTGGAGGAAAATACAAAGATGAAAGAGCTGATTAGATTTATCCTCACTCTTAGAAGCCTGAAGAATCAAGAACGTTGATTCTAATTGGAAATCAAGTCTTTTGCTTTTGTAGGTCTTTTCATAAAACTCTCTCCTAGTTGGTTAAATCCTTAAGTGGATGTAGCAGGTATTAGTTTTGATTTTTATTAATTGTGACTGGTTTTTCATTATGACATAATTGTCAGTCATGAGACATCACGGCCACACTTTGGAGTGAAAGCAGAAGACCCCGCTGAATGAATGTAGGATTGTGTAGTGCAAGTTGAACCTCTGGAGTGGTAAACAAATGTATATTATTAGTAGTAACAGTATGTGTCATTCAGAGTCAGTAGGATTTTAATATTTAAATTAATTCTAGGTTTCCAGGACTGATAGAGATCTGCCTTTTGCAAAGTACCGAGCCTTATTTGTGTGTGAAGTATGCTAAACTTTTAGAAGTATATATGCAAATAGACACATGGAAGTGTATGCCTTTTATATCTCATATTTAATATCAGCAACCTGACAGAAAAAATACCTTTGTGATGGCTATTTGATGCGAGTCTTGCTAAACACTTGAAAAATAGAAAGGCAAATTTATGTAAAACCAAGATTTATGCTTTTTTATACATCATATCAGGGTATAAGACAGCAATATAGAAGTGTGGTCAAATGTGGTCAAAGGTGTGATTTGGAGAAAGACTGTTTCTACTCTGGCTTTCCCACCTGTGGCTGCGTGCCCTTGGGCCACTTTGGGTCTCAATTTAATTATCAGTAGAATTGAAATAATAACAGTTGTGACATCATCAAAAGTCATGAGAAGTAAATGATTTATGACATGTGACCCTCCTAGAACAGAGTCTCCTAGATCATAAAATAAAAACTCTCAATAAATACGAGAGGTTCGTATAATGGAGTTATTATGGGGAGTGCAACTGAAGAGGGCACGGTTATTTAGCTGGCCATAAAAACTCTAGTCAGCAAACATTCACTAACTGCCCCCAAGAGTGCAGTCTAAGAATCATAGGAAATCTAAGTTGAATGTTCAAATGATGCAGAAGATGATGTAATTAGAAGTATGTGCTTCTCAGTGAATGATACACTATTAGGAAATGCTATATTGAAATGTGCTAATTGTGAGTTAAAGAATGGGTGACATAAAGAACACATTCTAGAGGATAGGAATTCATCCTGTGTTTTAAAAGTGAATCCACCATATGATCCAGCTATACCACTCCTGGGTATCTTCCAAAGGGATTAAAATCAGAATATTATAGTAATACACATGCATGTCCATGTTTATAGCAGCACAATTCACAATAGCCAAATTATGGAACCAACCTAGGTGTCCACCAACAGATGAATGGATTACAAAATTATGAGATATACACACAATGGAATTCTACTCAGCAATAAAGAAGAACAAATTATGTCATTTGCACTAAAGTGGAAGGTCTTGGAGAACATTATGTTAAGTGAGATTAGCCAGTCACAGAAAGTGAAGGGTCATAGTTTTCTCTAATATGTGGAAGTTAGGGAGTAATCAGGATACCAGAGGGACTTCAGATATTGGAGGAGAAACCTCAGTGGAGTGAGGGAGGTGGTCGGGGGGAGGGGTGGAATGGTGGGCAGGGAAGGGAGAATTAATCAAGGAAACACTTCCATTGACATTATGTATATATGTGAGAATACCAATGCCAATCTCAGTATCATGTACGGGGAAGGGGAGGAAGTGGGGAGGGAGTCAGGGGAAGCTCACCAAGGGCTGTGTGCATGTATGTCCCAATCACTCTGAACGACATTATGATGTGAGACTACAATGCGCCAATAAAAATATATGAAAAAATTCACTGGACTTACCCCCCTCCCATGAATGTCCCATTTCAGATAACATATTCAGCATAAGGTTTTGCTTCTGATTGATAAGGTTTCAGACCGAGCATAAGAAATCTGTGACAGAGTGGCCTATGAAGATCAATGTTTTGTGTTGGAATGTACTGTTCTAAAGGCAAACAAGACAGTGCTAGTTTACAGCAGAGCTGGGGAGAGAGGGGGACATTGCCCCTACGTGTTCTGGAGGAGAATATTTTCTATCTACGTGGACTTGTTTCTGAGATGATATATTCACTGTGATTATAATGTTGCGGTCTTGGGATGATCCAGGTGTTTCACTCGCCAGCCATCTGTCCGAGGAAATACTTGCTTCTCCTGAATTGACAGGGTATCACATGTATTTAGTGAAGTTTATCTTCACAGTTGGGCAAGAATAAATAAAACAGCAGTGTAGCCCCTGTGAGGATATACTCTATGCTTCAATTATTGGTCCATTATATCACTGGCAGATGTTATATTTTGGTACCTAACAGAGAGTTTTTGATCAGCAAAACCAATTCTTTTGGCCTGCACCAGCAATTATCACCACATTTCTCTTTTAGGGGAAGTGGTGTGGCTTTTTACTACCATTTTTTAGGTATACTATTTAAAATAAGAATTAAATACTTTTTACCCTAATTGGCCAGTTTTCTAGATGCACTGAGATTTATTCCCAATAATCAATTATTGATTTATTATGATATTTATGCCATTGGCATAATTTTTTAAAGGGGTTTCTCTATTTCATCAAAAATAATTTAAGAAACGTATATGGATGTGTGTGATAATTCTGAGTAATGCAACAAAATCAACCTAATGGAATATTTTGTCACAATGTGTGTTTACAATTGGTACATTTTCCATGGAGAGGAGCTTTCTAGCTCAAATATCTATCATCTTTGATTTATGACTACTTGACTTAATTCACATTTGCATCCATATTAGCACTTGTAAACAGCAGCTCACAAATTAACATAAGTCATCATTCACCTTTGAAGAATTAGTCTAGGCACAAATGCAGCCCAGGGGCCAGCAACTGGGTCTGCTATTCCTAATCCCGCCAGCCCACGGTAATCTTTCCCACTTCCATGTTAATGTGGTTCTTGGTTATTCCTTTCTCCTAGAACTTATCTACCCTGCCCTTGTTTTTCTCTCTCACTGGTTTTAGAATGTAATATTCCTAAGTCTACAAACTGTAGCCTATGCTTTAGTCTTTTTTTTCCCAGTACCAGGGCTTGAACCCAGGGGCATTCTACCTCTGGGCTACACCCCCAGCCCTATTTTTTATTCTTTATTTTGAAACAGGGTCTCATTAAGTAGCTGAGGCTGGCCGTGAACCCGGATCCTCTGGTCTCAGCTTCCCAAGTACTGGGATTACAAGTGTGCGCCACCACGCCCAGCTTGCTTTACTCTTTTTAATTGGAACCAACACTGTTGTACACAGAAGCATCAACGTCTTTGCTTAACACATCCATACAAATAAAGCAAATGCTGTTGGGTTGGATGTACTGTCCGTACCCCTCATCCACAGTTTTCCTTCCCAGACTCTCATGTACCTATGGTCCACCATGATCCAAAACAAACATAAAGCACCTGTTTTTTTTTATCTTGAAATCTCTGATTATCAATGACAATGTGTACATGGTGACCTGAATGAACGGTTAAAGTTCATTCAGTCATGCTAGGGTGTTAAACTCACACTGTATCTTTAAAATGAATTCCATGATATGTATTTTGTTTTCATGCAGATAGTTCAGGGATATTTGGGTTCAGAGTTTTTAATACTTACCTTCTATACATATACATTTTATGTATGATAAAGGCCACTGAAACCCTGAAACCTAGTAGTTATGATTAACATCTCTTACCCTGATGCCCCCATATATATCATTCCTTCATTAAATCTTGTTCATTGTATATTCTAAGTGTCTCGTGCATCTCTGCACTTTCCTCCTTCTCTATGACTCTAGTTTTAGGATATCAGCATCTTTCTCACATCATCACTTGTCTGGAATCCTTTAGGATTCTCTTGACTGGTTTTCCACAAGAAAGCCTAAACCTTCCTCCAAGACAAGTCCGATCAATCTTTCCACGATGGGCGTGTGATTAAATCACCCTGCTCATCCCTGCTTAACAGTCTCCATTGTCTTATCAGTGCTTCTTAAGTAAGGCCGGGTTCTTAACACACTATATAAGCACCTGGATGTTACATAGCCTCCTCTCATGTCTTCAGCTCTATTACCATGTATCCTTTTACCCTTCTCTGGACTATACCATACTCTTTCTAGCCACAGGGCATTTGCACATACTCCTTTCTTCTGTTTGGAACATTCCTCCATGTGCAATCTCTTTCTCAACACATCCACACTGTGCCTTTTTAAAATGATTTCCTTCTTCTGATCTTAGCTGGGGCATTTTATACTCAAGCACACCCTCTTCTGATCTTATTGAGCAGAGCTTTGTTTGTTAGCGTACTTAAGTAGCAATTAAACTTCTTTGGTATAGTTAATATGTATCATTTTTCTAGATTATAAATCTGAGAGTATCTGATTTGCTCACCACAATCCCTGGCACATCTGTGAATGAGAGAATGAATGAATGGGCTTGGTGTGTTGTGAAGTCCAGGTGATGGATGAATGTCTTGAAAAATTAAAACGTGAAAGTAAAACATACCATGAGCTTGTATTAAAGAAAAGATGGCTGGCATCTCTTGAGATGATGTATTATCCTTAGTCTGCATTTTGGTAGCACTGAATAAACAAAAAGAAAGCTGCTATGCACTATAAAAATTCAGGTGATTTCAAAATACTATCATTGTGCTTAATTTGTAAGTGAATTTAGATTCAGCTCAGAGACTAAATATTTTAACTTTTGATATAATTATTTTATTTGATGCATGGTTTTTAACAGGTTTACAGTATTATAGATAGAACTACTGAGATATTGGTGGGATAATATAAGTTTTTTCATGAGAACATAACATCATAGGGATTTTGTATATAGAATATAATTATAAGTTCCTATTTTGTGGTACTGGAGATTGAACCCAGGGACATTCAATCTTCAAGCTACATCCCCACCCCTTTAAATTTGTTTTTTGAAACAGGGTCTCACTAGGTTGCTGAGAGTCTCACTACATTGGTGAAGCTCTCCTCAAACTTATAATCCTCCTGTCTCAGCCTCCCAATTACTGAGATTACAGTCATGCATCACCACACCAGCTAGAAGTTCCTTATTCAATTTTTTCATCTTAATAAAAGGTTACAGTTCTTACATGGTAGTTGCTAATAAACTAAGATCATAAGCATGAAAACTTGACTACTTTATATAAATTTCACAAATTAAATATGAATCATATTAACCATAATGCTTATGAGTATTCTTATTCAAAATTTAACTTTAAGGTTTTACTGATTAAGGTAACATTGAGTCACTTCTCTGTCTCTCCCTCTCTGTTCCTGAAAGCCTTATTTGTATATAAAGAGGAAAGAATCACTGTAAATAAAAAGTACTGTTATCTCAAAGACCTATTGATTTCTTTGTGAGTGTCTGCACCTGCCAGGCTGTATGAGAGGTCAGAACCTCTGGGGTCCTTGCCTCTGTGCAGCTTGTAGTTAGGGAAGGATTCATATGTGTGGATGGATAATTATAATACATGTTACATGTGTTACAGCAGGGGATGCTCAACTTTATGGGACACACAATGGGGTCATTGATTACAGACTTAGAACTTTATTAGCGATTTCCAAGTAAAAGTATAGATAAGGTAAAAATGGAAGGAGGAATAGGAATTAGGATAGTTGGAAAGGGAGATGGGGTGCTGAACTTCTGTCTTGGTTGGCATGGGTTGCTATCCCAAAATACCATAGACTGGATGGCTCAAACAACAGAAAGTTAATGCTCACAGTTCTGGAAGCTGGGGAGTTGAGGATCAGGTATCAGCGGGGTCAGGTTCTTGATGAGGGCCCTGTGTCTTGCCTGCAGATATCTGCCTGGTTGCTGTGTCTTTACTTGGTGGAAAGCGGGTGAGCACTGGTCTCATGACCTCATCTCAACCTATTTATCTTCCAAAGACCTCCAACCCTAAAACAACATTGCACTGAGGATTAGTGCCTCCACACAGGAGTTGACAACAATGTCTGCCTTCTGAGATCAGAGGTTCATGATAGAGGAGTCACTTTGATAAAGCATATGATGCAAATACAGGAAAAGTTAGCCTGAGGTGAGAGCAGTTATCAGGGTCTAGATCATGGACATGCCCTCTAATACAACTAAGGAATGTAGATTTGAAATGGAGTACAATAGGAAGCTACTGCATGGTTTTAAGCAGGGAAATGATATGTTATGAAGAGAACAAAGCAACTTCCTTTGTTGATAGAGGCAGCTTTACAAAATAATGGTAAGAACTGCTAGTTAAGAGCTCTTGTCTCTGGGCCTCCAATTGGTCTTAGTTACTGGGTGGCCTTACACCATTAACTTTACCTCTCTGAGGCTCAGCATTCTGACAAGAAAAATGTGTAAGGGTATTTGTTTTTAGATGATCTCTAAGTACCCTGGAACTGCCAAAAGGCTCTGACAAAGAAACACAGTGAGAATGTTTACTGTGAATCGCAACTCTCTGTATGTACAACATTGTGTCATTGGAGAAGGAAAAGATGTTATGGCCAAAGTATAAGAGAGTCTTGGAAGTTTAATTAACCTAAAAACTCATGATGTTATTTTATTTTCTCTTCATTTATTCCCTCCTACTAAAATAAATAAATAAATAAATAAATAAATATGTAAATAAAGATTCTGCTTAGTTATTTTCCTAGCAGTTGAAGAAATATATTGAACATGATGTTAAAGTCACCCATTTGAGGCTCCAAATATTTCAAAAGTTATTAAAATTCTTTGTTCTTGCCTCCAAATGATAGAAAATCTAGTTGGCAGAAATAAGTAAGATGAGGTTTTTTTCTAACCATTACTAACCTCAAATCACACATGCACAGAGGAAGGGAGGGAAAGAGAAGGCAGAGACAGAGAAACAGGGAGGAAGACTGGAGGGACAGAGAGAGAGAGAGAGAGGACTTAGCTGTACCAGTAAGCTCTTTGGTATTGTACAGATCTAAGATATGTGCCATCTTTTTATTAACTTTTTTCATCAAATGACATGAGCTTCATTCATTCATCATTTATTGCCTCCGTATAATCTGCCAGGCACTATCCCAAGTGCTAGTGATATGTTGATATAAAGGTAAGAAGACATTGCTTCTAGAGTCAAAAGACAAAAAGTGAATCATTCTGTCATTGGTATTAAGGGAAAGCTTTACATATAATAAGGTGACATTTACACTGGATCTTGAAAAAAGAATAGGAACAGCGCAGACAGAGAAAAGAGGACTGCCATTCCTGCAAGAGAAATAGCAAGTGAAAACCCAGATAGGCAAGAAATAGGAGTTTATATTTGAATATCTTAGACCAGACCAGTTTGAAATAACTGTAGTTTGGGATGATTTGGCTGGAACAGCAAAAAGATGAACCTAGAAAAAGCAGATTTGTAATAAATGAAAAAATTTGTATGCAATGCCACGAATTTTTTCATTTATCCTTTGTCATTTAAAGACTTTTTAAACAAGAGAGTAATGTTGGGAATTGAAGTCCTGTGTATAGCACTCTTCCCCCATCCAAGTTGAAAAGCAACAGAAAGATGTACTCAGGGTGAAGATAAAAGCTATCACTGATTTTAATATGTGGACATATTAGCTTCCTAATGTTTTATCTGGGCACTATTCTGTCCCCCCCCCAAACATCAAGACTTCTGTCAGAAACAGTCCACAGAGAAACTAGGGATACTACAGAAAGACAAACTCCAGAGAGATGGGGGAGGCTGATCTGATTTTCTCACTTTTTCCCTTCCAACTCCCAATCAGTAGATCACCCCTGCTAGGAAGGACACAAGAATTTAACTCTTTTCCAGAGGACCCAGGTGGAAATACGAGGCCAGGGAAATCAGATGCCCCCCCTAACAAATAATATGATCAAATTTGCAGAATGGATACCCACTTATATATAACATAGGAGACTCATGAAATAGGTCAGAAAGAGAAACAACACAAGGAGTTGGGGGGGTTATTATGGTCAGGATAGAAAGAAACAGGTCTATTAAAAAGACTTCTGTGTAGTAGAATTGAAAGAAGGAAAGTTGCTGGAATGGGAAGAATGAAACACTAGTGGAGAAGTAGGCTAAGCTGGTCACAGGATCTGCACCTAAGGGATGTGGTTTATTATGAATTAAGCTAAAAAATTTAGGACATGAACAGACAGAAGCAGAGGGTATGGAATAAATTAGGTTTGGGGTTAAAATGTATTCTTGACCTTCAATGTGTGGTAAGCTAGAGCTAGAGCTATAGATGTAGGAATCATCGAAATATACATTAAAGCCTAGAATTGGGTAAGATCACCCATGGGGAGGAAAAGAGAAAAGAATTGAGGACGGAACACCTGGGAAAGCTCATGTTTGAGAGGTGAGGAAGTTCATCCAGGAAATAAAATTGAAGGAAAGATAGAGAGTTATGAAGAGAGCATTTGTCTGTGGGAACAGGAATGAAATTTTTGCTGATCAACATTATCTTGTAGAAAAAAGAACTGGAGGCTGACATATATAAAATTGTTTTTGATGTCAGTTAAACTAATCCATGAGATTATTGTGACTTCTTAAAAAAGGACAAATTTTTGTATCTAGAAATTGAAATAGGTAGATTACAGTGTGCATTTATGAGAGATCTTTTTATGTCTATACATTTTAATAATTTTAATTTTTAATATTTTATATCTACATCTTAATTCATATGTTGAGCCTCTAAGGCAAGGAAAAGTTGCATTTTAAAATAAAAAATTGATATTTAATTAAAGGAATGGTAAAGTGAGGTGAATTTCATTAATTTTTTTCTAAGTTTTTTTTTCATTTTTTTTTACTATGAGTTTTGGTTGATTAAAATAAATAAACCAATTATAATCTTTATGAAATAAGTACTTTATTTTTCAGAACTGGGGATTGAACCCAGGGGCATTCTACCTCTGAGCTACACCCCCAGCCCTATTTTTTATTCTTTATTTTGAAACAGTCTCACTAAGTTGTGGAGGGCCTCGCTAAGTAGCTAAGACTGGCTATGAACCTACGATCCTCCTGTCTCAGCCTCCCAAGTACTGGGATTACAGGTGTGTGCCACCACGCCCGGCTGAAATAAGTACTTTTAATAGTTTATTGCACATATAAGAAATATGTCAATACATGTATACATTTGTCGTTATCATTTTTACATTGTATATGTAAGTGCTTTTGAAAGAAATTGCTCATCTTAATGGAAGAGCAGTAAGAATATAGATGGTAATATAATATACAATGTAAAATTTAAAATGATTTAAACCTATCTTGCTGTGGTGTGTGTGTGTGTGTGTGTGTGTGTGTGTGTGTGTGAGTGTGTGTGTGTGTGTTACTGGGGATTGAGCCCAGGACATTCTACCTCTGAGCTACACCCTCCGCCCTTTTTATTTTCAAAATAGAGTCTTGCTAAATTACTGGGAATACAGGCATGCGCACCCCTCTAGGACTTAAACATATTCTTATTGAACAACTTTGATTTAAAGTTGTTGGGGAAGTAACATAAATCAATTGAATTGAAACAACATATTAATATCCTCAACCCACAAGATGCAGCCATCTTTTTCTTTTTCTCCCCGTGGAATAGGATGCCTCGTCCCTGAGTGGTTCACCCTTCCCAACTGAGGTGCCTGGTGACCAAAAGTATGCTCAGGACAGTACTTAGAAAGGACTCAGACAAAAACATAGCTTTAGAAAATGAACTAGTCCCAGTGCAAAGATAAGCTGATTCGAGCAGGTAGGTACCCACAAATGTACGTTGATTCTAATTTAATCAAGTTGTATGACTAGCCTGGATCTTCAAAGAAGAATCAGTTATAACAGATAAGCATTTCCTGTATCTCCTATGGGTTTTGAGAGCATCATGCTTTTGCTTTTTCAGTGGAAAATAAGTACAAGTCAATGTTACCTAATTAATCCCCTTCCCTGTAAAGACGGTCCTTGGAAGTCTCACCCTATTCTAAAGTCATATTTATTTACTTTAGTTGTATGTATCAGTCTTATTGACTGTTGATTATAAGAGGAATTTCAGGAAATTTCTCAAAACACTCATCAGATACACATACTATAGAAATTAGAGTCTGCACACAATTAGCAATAAATATCTGCTATAAGTTAACTGGAGTCATAGATATCACATTAAACAGCAACATGTTAAGTGTGGACACTATGAAACCCAAAGAGACCAGGTTTGAAAATAGCCAAATCATATAACTGCTTTTCTTCCTTTCCCTTGAAAAATTTCGCCGAGTGTTCTTGACATACGTCTCCCACTAATTTTTATCTGTACCTGCGGCTTCCCATCAGTTCGGCGGCAGCAGGAACCTGTCTAATGGCAGACCTTTGCTGAGACAGACAGTTAATGGGAACAGTAGCAGCCCCGAGGTGTGTTTATACAGTCAGACTCACTTGCACCACTTCTGTGATATATGAACTACTTCCGAAGTGTCCCAGCTGTTTCAGTGGATAAATCATGGCAGTAGGAGCTCATATTTAACCTTCAGTGTACTGACTCTCTACTTTGTAGTCCTTTTCTTTTATCTCTTTGGCTGTCTGGAAGAGATTTCAAACAAGCTTGTCCATGTGCAAACAGCATTGTTCCCTCCATCTGACCCCTCCCACCTCCTTTCATCCTGCTCAGGGAAACTGCATCCCTTACACTTGCCTCTCTGTCAGTCAAAATAAAATCAACTCTCTACTAGAGATCAAATGGTTTATAGATTCATTTCCTGCCAGTAAAGCAAGACTGGGTTGTGTGTATGTGTGTGTGTGTGTGTGTGTGTGTGTGTGTCCGTGTTCAATGGAAATCTCTGCCACACAGTAGCTATAATTATATGTAAGGTGTTGCCTATTAATTTAGGCAGCCATAGCCACAATCGGTATGGGTTTCTTGGCATCAAGTGATTTGGGCTCCCACCCTCCTTTCCCTGGCTCATGGTGTCGCTTCATGCTGTCTTCCTCTGTTCCTGGATAATGCTCTGGGAATCGCCTTGGCTCTTCTCTCAGCCTGGGGTACTCTTCCCAATGACAGAGCTCCAGGAATCACTCCATTCTGTTCTCTGCTAAACGTTACTTTTTGCAAAGCAGCGTGTTGTAATTATTTTGTTTATTTATTTATTAATTTTACAAATTCCACAAATATGGGGATTTATCTGTTTTATTCCTGTGGTTTCACTAGCATGCAGAGCCATGTCTGTTATAAAAGCTCAATCAGGTTTTTTTTAAAGGAAATAAATATTAATTATGTATGTATATGTTCAAGTAGAGAGTGAAACAGACCTTGTTTTATAATTTTTCAAAAACGGGTCCATATTATACAAGCAATTCTGTACCTGACCTCTTTTTTTTTTTTTGCGGTACTGGGGATTGAACTCAGGGGCGTTCTACCTCCGAGCTACACCCCCGGCCCTATTTTTTATACTTTATTTTGAAACAGGGTCTCACGAAGTTGCTGAGGGCCTCACTAAGTAGCTGAGGCTGGCCGCGAACCCGGATCCTCCGGTCTCAGCCTCCCAAGTACTGGGATTTCAAGCGTGCGCCACCACGCCCGGCCTTCTTGACTTCTTCTAACATAGTAATGTACCTTGAATTTCTTTGCATATTGGTAACTATAGGCCTACTTAAAAAATATGAATATTATTATATAGATATACCTTCATTTAGTAATTGAATTTTCTGTTGATGTATAGGCAAGATTTTCCTTATTTTTGCTAAACATATCTTTGTCAAAGCAAGTACTTATATACATACATTTTTACATACTTATGCCAATATTTCTGTAGAATAAATTCTAAAAATTAAAAATATCGAGTCAAAGCATTTGTGAATTTAATGTCTTACAGATACTAATAAGTTTCCCTCTAAAAATGGAAGTAAAGATATGCATAGTCTCCAAGTATGAATGACTATGCCAATTTCCCCACATATTTATCATCACTGGGTATTATTATCAAGTTTTTAATGTTTGGTAAGTGAATATATATTTCATTTTATTTTTCAAATATGACTATAATTGAGATCTATAACCTTTAGTTACTTCCACCTAACTAAAATGCAAAACCTTACTCTGACATCTTGGTTATAGTATAGTCATTCTTGCCTCTATTCTTCTTCTTCTTTTCAAAGATTTTCATCTTCAGGCATGAGCCTCATTAATAGTCTAGGTCCACTTGATCATTTCTGAGCCCAGAAGTTTTCTCTTACTGGAATGTTCGTTCTTCTCCATTCTCCATTTCTTGAAATCCTGGGCTTCCTTTCAATCCTGGTATACACGTCCTGTGCTACATCAAGCTTTCTGTAAGATAAGCCCAGTTGAAATGACCTTTTCTGTTTTCCTCCTGTTAAATTTTTACTTTTCCTCTCTACGGTGTGTTTATCCTGATTTGCCTACATACCTAATTCTTCCTACCAGATGTTCAGATCCTTAAGAATCTGGACTTATGAGATGTGTGTCTTTCTCTCCCACAGCTCATAGCATGGTGCCTTCTATTAGAAACTGTGTTGAGAGAATGAATGCATGGATGCATGCCTGACCCTGCCCAGCACATAAATAAACATCGTGGAGGGGAAAGAGACACCATGCCAGTAGGACAATTCTAATGAAAACAAATCGGCATTCATTTTATATAACATTCTGTGTACAAAACTCATTTAAATCTGTAAAGAAGAAGAATATTTTTTCTCCCTTTGCTCTTGAAAGAGTCAAGTCTAAAATTATTCCAGTGCATTCCTCAGGATTTTGAGAATGCAGAAACGAAAGATTTCATTTATGAAAAAGAAAACCGACTAACTGGCTGCTGCTTAAGTAGGAGTAATTTTAAAGATTTGATTTTCTCCAAGTTGTTCCAACAGTAGAAATTTTAAAAGAAAAATGAGACCATCTTTGTGGAAGTGCTCATAAAAGTAAAGTACTAAACAAATAGTAAGTTGTTATATTCCTTTTGCCAGCACAGCCAACCAATCACATTTCTAAGCACACACGTTGGAGATGTTCTCATCTACTGCTGCAGAGATAGGAGGAATGTCCTCAATGATTCCCAGGCTGCTAAAATATGATCCCTTTTATGATATAGTTTCAAGTTTAATATCAAGTGGCGATCAGATCTGATCTGTAAGATACCAAAGAGCAGAGACTGTGTTTATTTTTTTAAAGATGGTTAAGTTAGTGTCCAACAGAGAATAGACGCTTAATCAATATTCATTGAACAAAATAGACTGTGGGCAGGACTGTATAATATTTGAAGATAAAAAGGTGAGGGTGATCTTATCAGAGAGCAAGTTACCAAAGTTTAAATAAGAATCATGTAGACATAAGGGAACGAATAGATAAATATTCAAAAACATATGCTGTCATGAAAAGTGAAAAGTTCCTGTTTTGCAAACACATTTATCATTATTATTATAATACTGGGGATGGAACCCATGGGCATTCGATCTCTAAGCTACACTCCCAGTCCTATTTTATTTTTTATTTCAAGACAGGGTCTCTCTAAGTTGCTAAGGCTGGCCTCAAACCTGCTATATCCTCTGTCTGAGCCTCTCAAATACTGGGATTACTGGTGTATGCCACCACGCCCAGCTACAATTTATAATTAAAATAAAAATTAAACCGGGCGTGGTGGCGCACGCTTGTAATCCCAGTACTTTGGGATTTGAGTACTCGGGCAGCCTCAGCTCTCTCCCGCTCTCTCTCCCTGTCTCTCTCTCCTTACTCTCCTTAGTGAGGCCCTCTGCAACTTCGTGAGACCCGGTTTCAAAATAAAGTATAAAAAAAAAATAGGGCCGGGGGTGTAGTGCGGAGGTAGAACGCCCCTGCGTTCAATCCCTGGTACCACACACACACACACACAAAAGTACTGTTAACAAAAACTGTTTTAAAGTAACTGGGGATTTTGTTATATGGTGTTCGGCTTTAAGGAACAGAAAATCCAACTACAGAAGTTTAAACCCAAACCTGTTTGTTTTCCACTGACAAGCAGTGGAAAGGTGTGTAGTCTATAACAGGAGCAGTTGTTGATGGATGCCTTCAGGAAATCTTTTAATATTCCTATTTTCCGTCCTTAGCTCATTGGCTTAACCCCTACATGGTTAAAATACGGTTGTAGCACATTCAATATGATGTTTGTATTGATAGAACAAAGATGCAGAAAGGATGAAAAGGAGTTTAAGGGTATGCCAGCCAATTCTATGACATTTTATCAGAAGAAAAGAAAAAGAAAAAAGCTTTCTCAGAAGCTCTAAAGATTTCATTGGCCAGAGGAATGGCATGGCTCTGATTTATTTTTAGACCAGTCAGTATTTGTCCATTAGGATATATGAAAAATTTACCCTCCCTACAAACAAGTTTTTTTTTTTTTTTTTGCGGTACCGGGGATTGAACCCAGGGGTGTTCTACCTCTGTGCTACACCCCGGCCCTATTTTTTTATACTTTACTTTGAAACCAGGTCTCACGAAGTTGCGGAGGGCCTCACTAGGTAGAGAGAGAGAGAGAGAGAGAGGGAGAAAGAGAGAGAGAGAGAGAGAGAGAGAGAGAGTGAGCTGAGGTTGGCCGCAAACCCGGATCCTCTGGTCTCTGCCTCCCAAAGTACTGGGATTACAAGCATTCACCACCATGCCTGGCTAAGAGTTTTTTTTTTTTTAATTACCAGCAGGGCTAGGACTAGGGTAAGGTGATTGACACACTTGCCTCTGATATGGAATTTTATGGAGGTGCTAAAAATAGTAATCAAGATAAGTAATGTTTTATTGCAGAAAATTTAAGAACAATATAAAAAAACCCATGATGAAGCTGGACGAGGTGGTGCACACTTGTAATCCCAGTATTTGGTAAGCTGCAACAGGAGGATCACAAATTCAAGACCAACCTCAGCAACTTAGCAAGACCCTCAGCAAGTCAATGAGACTCTGTTTCAAAATTAAAAAATAAAAATAAAATAGGGCTGGAGGTGTAGCTCAGAATAGTTCAGATGTAGAACACCCCTGGCTTCCATCTCCAGTAACACACACACACACACACACACACACACACACACACACAACCATGATGAGCAAAATATCAGAGTTTTAAATAAGAAGAAGAGTATTCTTCCCTTATGGGAAAATAAACAAATAAATAAATACTCTTACTTCTTCCTGCTTTTAAGCTTCTTTTTATCTGTGATATAATTGGTCTTTTTCATTTGCAGATATATAATCCCTTCATTCATCATCCCAGATAATTGGAATATTAAGTATAAAATGTTTTTCTTCCTATTATCAATCTCTTATAATTTGAAACAAGCCCTATGGATTTGTGGCTGAATGAGTCTGTGGCTGTACATCATTCTTTAAATAACTTAACCAATCTACTATCAAGAACAACTTGTCCCTGAAAAAACCTGACTCTTTAACATTTTCAATGGATACAGGACTCCAAAGGAAGCACAATGAAAATAAAATAACATTTTTTTCTGATGAACTGTGGCTAATCAAACATGTGGCAGATGTCCATTGTCTCCCCCAACATCCATCCCTCTAATACTGTGCCTTCATTCCCCATTCAATTTTCCTACTTTATTCCCAATAAATGAACTTTTATTTGATCAGGTAATCAACTAAGACTAAGACAAAATAAGTCCAAGGAGTCATGCAAGCTGATTACCTGATCAAATAAAAATTCTTCTCTAAGAGTAAGAAATCAAGGTTTAAGATTATGTATAAGAAAATATTAATACATACAAATGAAAGCCAAGAGTTTTGCTGCTTCAGTGAATTATATTTTATCTTACCCCACTTCCCCCTTCTTGTTTGTCCAGTATTTCATAGTTAAGGAATCATCTTAAAATGTTTAAATATAAAATTATTCCTGACACATGCTAAATCTCTATATTAGCACTCTTATTAGAAATATGAGAGCCACAAATGTAGTTTTAAATTTTCCAAGCCGGGCGTGGTGGCGCACGCTTGTAATCCCAGTACTTTGGGAGGCGGAGACAGGAGGATCTGGGTTCGCGGCCAGCCTCAGCGCTCTCTCTCTCTCTCTCTTTCTCTCTCTCGACCTAGTGAGGCCCTCCGCAACTCCGTGAGACCCGGTTTCAAAATAAAGTATAAAAAAATAGGGCCGGGGGTGTAGCGCGGAGGTAGAACGCCCCTGGGTTCAATCCCTGGTACCACAAAAAAAACAAAAAAAACCTAAATTTCTGAACAGATAGAAGTAATTGATAATATAATTTAATGAAATAGACCTAAACTATTAAAATTAAAATTATTAACATTTTACTCTTTTTTCTAATAAATCCTCAAAATTTGGTGTGTATTTCACACTTAGTAGCATATACCACTTTAGACCAGTTATATGCCAGATTCACATATGGCTTGTGGCTAATTGTATTGGACAGAACAGCTTTGTATGTGTCCAATTCTTATGCTTGGTACATGTCTAATATGGCCGATTTGATATTAAAAGCTCTTCAGCTCGTCATATGCAAAAGGCTTTTTCTAGGACTGTGACATCACCACTGAGCTGGAGAGGCGCAGCAGTATAATAGTACCATCATGTCTCTGGGTCTGGCCTCAGTGGCAGAACTCAGAACTCCAGGAACCAGCAGACACGTGCTCACCTGCTGCGCTTGGTTCCATGTGCCACCTCACATGATCTTAGTCCACACAGAACAGTTAAAGCTCCATTATTCTATGGGACAGCATGCGTTTATTACAGCCTCATCAGTAAAATACTCATCACCTTTTAAGATGTTTAAAAATAAAAATCAATAAGCCGGGCGTGGTGGTGCACACTAGTAATCTCAGGACTTGGGAGGCTGAGACAGGAGGATGGGGGTTCCAGGCCAGCCTCAGGTACTTAGTGAGGCCCTCCGCAACTTAGTGAGACCGTGTTTCAAAATAAGGAATAAAAAAAAAAAATAGGGCTGAGGGTGGAGATCAGAGGTAGAATGCCCCTGGGTCCAATCCCCAGTACTGCAAAAATAAATATATAAATAAATAAATAAATAAATAAATAAATAAATAAATAATAAAATAAATAAAAATAAAAATCAACCCTTTATCCAAAGGTTAGATCAAGAGTTGAACTGCAGACTTCTTTAGTGCCACCCAAAAGCTGTAAGCTTTGTAGCAGTGATCAAGTTGAATAAATAGAAAATAGTGTTTTGCTTACCTTTTCCCTCCTTTTAGTGAATAGTGCCTGTATATGAGTTCCCCTTTTTTGATCATCAGATTCTATAGAAAGCAACACCTGAAAGTACAGTTATGGTGTGGTGGAGAACCTAATGGGGAAAGAAAATTAACATGAAATATTAGAATGTGTACAGCATTTGAGGCTCTATTTGTTTCTCGGCTTATCGATGTTAAATGATGGAAAAAGAGGAAGCAGCAAAAAAGAGGCTATGGAATCGATCTTGGCTTTTTCTCATAGATAAGAGATTCTCTGGTTCTGAGATTCCAACAGAAGGAGATAAACTGAATTATTGCCTAGTTTGCACATAGTTTGTAGAAGAATGCTGATGTAAGTGAAAAGGGCTGGCGGCCCCACCCTCAAAGGTTACCCAGAGGAAACGAGAGAGAATTCTTTTGCAAAGGCCAAGGGAACTACCAGAGTCACTATGTTGTCAGGACTATAAAATTGTTTGACCTGAATTCACAGTAATCAATTTGTTAATTCACATGATTAGAAGATAAATTGCATTGCTCTTTTCCATAAGATTTTTTTATAAAACTTAGTAAACAGAACAAATTTGTAAGACAAACCTACAACCTAGATTTTACCACTAACATTTTATTATGCTTGTATCATTGTTTTTCTATCATTTTATCATTTTCTATCATTTTATCATTTTCTATAATTGTATCCCTCTACCCACTGTTCTACCATATTTCTTGTATATTTAATAGTGAATTTTAGAAATCCAACCATTGCCTCCTAAATGCTTAGCATGCATACTGTGAGTTTAGTATTTACATATAGGATTTTCTTTATTTTTTTGGCAGTACTGGGGAATGAACCCAGGGACATTCTACCTCTGAGCTACACCCCCAGCCTGATTTTTTATTCTTTATTTTGAAACAGGGTCTCACTAAGTTGTGGAAGGCCTCACTAAGTAGCTGAGGCTGGCCACGAACTCAGATCCTCAGATCCTCTGGTCCCAGCCTCCCAAGTAGTGGAATTACAAGTGTGCGCCACCACGCCTGGCTTAGAATTTTCTTTTGATGTGTGTGTGTGTGTGTATACATATATATATGTACATATGTGTATATATTTGTATATATATGTACACACATATATATTTATATACAGTATTTTCTTTTGATGTTATATATCTATATAATATAAATATATCTATATCATATGTACATATATGTATATAATGAACTGATAAATTCTTAGACACATTCACCATGTTTTATCAAATACATACCATTGTGTAATGCTTCTTCCTGTTGTATCCCCCACCTCCTAAGGTAAACACTATTCTGATTTCTTTCTCCCACAGATTAATTTTGCCTGTTCTAGAATTCCATTTTTATACAAATTATACACTATATACTTCTGTGTAAGCTCTTGTTCAGGGCAGTATTTTTGAGATCCATCTGTATTGCTACATATATGAGTAATTTGCTGATTTGTATTCATTGTATGGATATATACTATAATTTTTCCATTTTCCCTTCTATGGACTCCTGACTATTATTTATAAAGCTGCTAAAAATATTCTTATGTACATCTTTTTAAAATATATATTTCTTCACTTTCTTGGGTAAAATACATCAGAGTAGAACTTCTGGGCTGTAGAGGACATGTAATGTTTGTTTTTACTTGAATTTCCAGACCTTTGTTCCCCAAGAAAATTGTAGTACATTGGATTCCCACAGGGTGTAAGAGTTCTACTTGCCTTGTATTTCATCCACATTTGGTATGGTCTTTTATGAAATGCTGGAAAATGGAAGGAAAGACTAATAAGTTTATAAATCATCTATCAGCCACTATAGGAGTAGGCTTTACTGTTAGGAGAGTATTTTTATCACCAGAATGTACTACTTATTAAATGTTTTGTAGTGGTTTTATTCATGTAGTTTGCATCACTAAATTATTGATGGTCATATAACCCAACAGATTAGTGTACTGGGGTCAGGTGGTAAAGAAGAAACACTTTCCTTATCTTTTCATTCACAATTTACTTTCTTTTTTTTTTTTTTGCGGTACCGGGGTTTGAACCCAGGGGCGTTCTACCTCTG
Organism: Glis glis; assembly: GCA_004027185.1. Classification (NCBI taxonomy): domain Eukaryota; kingdom Metazoa; phylum Chordata; class Mammalia; order Rodentia; family Gliridae; genus Glis; species Glis glis. The sequence continues at coordinate 34,901 of PVJS01008645.1, forward strand.
TGCTACACTCCCAGCCCTATTTTTTTTACTTTATTTTGAAACTGGGTCTCATGAAGTTGTGGAGGGCCTCACTAGGTAGAGAGAGAAAGAGAAAGACAGGGAGAGAGAGAGAAAGAGAGAGCTGAGGCTGGCCGCGAACCCGGATCCTCCGGGGTCTCCGCCTCCCAAAGTACTGGGATTACAAGCGTGTGCCACCATGCCCGGCTTCACAATTTACTTTCAATATATAAAATTTTTAAAAAGTAAAACACAGTGGATGCAGAAAGATTAGGATGGTGATACTCTGTGAACTATAGATTTTATCCACATGAAAACTTAGAGGTAGAAATGTTCAATTTAAGATGTAACCTCCTAATACAAAAGAGTTTAGAGTCTAGCAGAACACTTCTATACGTTTTATCACTAATATGTATATTAAGCTGTGGGAGAATTGGGGGCATTTTGAATACAGAGTAATTATTCTGATGATATCATTTCACCAGGTGGCCACTTTTGTCTGGAGGCAAAGAGAATTGAAAATTTAGGCAGATGGGTGTGGTAATAACTTCTTGTAAACTTAATTACGTTAGTATGATGACTCTTCATGGAGAGATATTAATAAAGGAAATTACATAAAAACTATTTCTTTATACTCCATGAATACTAAATATGAAGATAGATGAGTGAAGGAGACTATGCAGATATATTTTGATGTGATCCTAATTTTATAGCAAATGAAGATTAAAGGCTTTTTGAGTTATTGTTATTGTTATTTGGGTTCCTATTGTAAGCAGGCCTCAATCTTAAAATGCTAAAACTGAGATTACAAGCTTCTGGATATGAAAAATCATGAATATTTATGGAGTATTAAACATATCACTGCTCTTTTTGGTAATGCATGTTTTTCCTCTTTCTAATTTTATTTTACTCTTGGTTTTGTTAGCATTTGCAGTGCATCTTTGGAATCTTGTTGCCTGACTTTTGAGTTTGTAATTTAAAACGTATGCACAGTAGTCCCGCTTTTAAAACCAAGTGTTTCTCCTTCTCCAACCTACTCCTAGCTATCTAAGTTCATGCTGATGTCTCTTAAAGGTCAAAGTATCAATTAAGAAGAGGTCATCAGGTGCCAGGAGGCCTTGGGCCTCAGAAGAAAGAGGGGAAAATCTTTATTAAGAGACTCCAGGAGGAGTGTCTCCAGTTGTCTGACCAAAGAAAAGCCTTTAGGCCTAGACTCATGAATTTGCACTGAAACTTAACATTGGATGCACATCCTTCTTCCCTTAAGAGGAAAATATAGACTGCCCACATGTAATCACACCACGATTACAATATAATAAAAATGTGGATGTAGGTTACCAAAGGTGCGTAGAAAACAGCAATTTTATTTTTCAACTTTTTCATTACATTCCCATGTTCATAAGATGTGTGTGTGTGTGTGTGTGTGTGTGTGAGAGAGAGAGAGAGAGAGAGAGAGAGAGAGAGAGAGAAATGCAGATTTTTAAAATGGTTTTATTTGGCTCTGTAGGACTCATAGGGATAAAGAGTCCTTTACAGGAAGTAAGAAAAGTAAGTGTGGGAGAGGGGCTCGTAGGAGTCACTGGATTATGTCAGTTTTTCATTTTTATTTGTTTTTAATGAGCAGGCTACTTCATCTCCTTTAGTGGCTATGTCAAGTTTACAACTCTCATACAGGACAGAAAAGCACAGGGACAATCTTGAAGCTCCCTACCCCGGGTAGTTAGGGTTGGCTTGATGCTAACTGGTCCTTGTCTCATCTGAATCTGAGCCCAATGGGCATTAGAAGTATTCACCCTTGTGAGGAAACAATGGTGCTAAACATCGAAAGTAGGAGTTAGAGAAATGGATGATTAATGGAAAGAGAAGAGATGGAGTTGAAGACATTTGGGCTCACCATGGATTCATCTGTGCGAAGCCAGTTGTATAGGAAAGAATCTGTGTTAGGGCCTTGGACAGGGAAGTGTCTTAAAAATAATGTTTTTCCCATTTCGCTGTTTTGTAAATTTCCAGTTTTCCAGATTGATAGAGTGATTAAGAAAAGAATATTAGCCAGCCGTTACATTTTTAATGGTAAGTCTGGCTCTGTGTAGATTCTTGAATATGGATGTTCACAGCATTTCAGAATGGTTTCAGCAGTTACTGGATTGGAAAATAGTGCTAGTAAAATGATTTTAATTTCATCTCCTTGTTTAAACTGGCTGCTTTGCCTTCCTCAAGCAGTATGATCTTTTCTTTAATTGTGCAGCCTTTCATTAATGCACCAGTGAGGATGATAGAAAACAATTCATTTATGTAATTGCAACTAGCCTGTCATATACAACTGGGGAAGGCAGCAAATCCCACAGCATGGGGTCCACATTATGCAACTCAGGCTGGCATTTCCATGAGTTCCTTTTCATTGAAAATATATTAGCTCTAATCCCTTTAAGTGTGTAAGTAATGCATGTGTAAATCTACATTGTACAAATGTAAAACCTGTTTTCTAACCTCAGTAATTTTAGTTAAGAAGTAAAACTACAACAGCAATTAATTTGCCATCTTAGATATTGAGGAAAGCATAGTCATCAAGAATAAGCAGATACCTTAAAATAATGATGTCACAAAATTATATACTATGTACGATTCTGGTCTGTATTACTTATTTATTTCTACATTTAAAAAAAAATTGAGCCGGGCGTGGTGGCGCACGCTTGTAATCCCAGTACTTGGGAGGCTGAGACCGGAGGATCCGGGTTCGCCGCCAGCCTCAGATACTTATTGAGGCCCTCTGCAACCTAGCGAGACCCTGTTTCAAAATAAAGAGCAAAAAATCGGGCTGGGGGTAATCCCCAGTACCAAAAAAAAAAAAATCACACCAAAATTTATTATCTTAAAACAGCAAATACTTATCTCACAAATTTTGAGGGGCAGAGTTGAGAATGACCATAAAGTTATTTTATTTATGTATTTATTTATTTACTTGGGGATTGAACCCAGGGGCATTCTATCTCCAAGCTACACCCACCACCCTTTTTATTTATTTTGAAACAGGGTCTCACTAGGTTGCTGAGGGTCTTGCTAAGTTGCAGAGACTGGCCTTAAACCTGGAATCCTCCTGTGTCAGCCTCCCAAGTACTGGGATTACAGGCATGTGTTGCCACGCCCAGCTGTAAAGAAAGTTACTTTAGAATGACTCCAGGTCTCTGTGGCCTTGAAGACCTTGATGGGGCTGTCCTGTCAGCTCAAGGCTTCATGGGGCTGGAGAGCGCACTTCCCAGCTCACTCACCTCGTCGCCAGGCCTCACTGTCTTGCTAGCTACTGGCTGCAGACCTACTTTTCTCATTATTTGGCCATCTCCAAGGCTTCCTGAGTATGTTTATGACCTGGCACCTAGTTTTACCCAGAGCAAGTGGTCTACAAGAGTGGGAGAGGCATGTTGCCAAAATGTGAGCCCAGTGCCACAGTCTCTTTATGCTGCGATTTCAGAAGTGACATATCACTTCTACCACACCATCGTTGCTAGAAGCCACTCACCAAGTCCTGCCCACACTCAACTGGAAGGAAAATGAACCATAATTGTGTGTGTGTGTGTGTGTGTGTGTGTGTGTGTGTGTGTGTGTGTGTTTGAACCCAGGGACATTCTACCTCTGAGCTACATCCCCAGCCCTCTTAACTTTTTTTTTTTGAAACAGGGTCTCACTAGGTTGCTGACAGTCTCACTACTAGCTGAGGTTGTCCTGGAACCTGCAATATCCTGTTTTAGCCTCCCAACTACCAGGATTTCAGGCATGTGCCACCACCCTGGCTCTGAACCATACCTCTTGTGTTTTAAACCACTGCATGGACTAGAGATTTTAAAGATGAGTATGTGTTCCTTATCCTCATTTTGCAGATAAGAATTTAAGGCCCAGTGAAGTTAGGTGACTTATACAAAGATATATAACCATTAAAAACAGAGCCAATGTCCCCTGACTACCTTCTCTTTTTTTTTTTTTTTTTTTTTTGGTGGTACTGCCTCCCCTTTTTTTGTGTGTGGTACTGGGGATTGAACCCAGGGGCATTCTACCTCCAGGCTACACCCCCAGCCCTATTTTTTATTCTTTATTTTGAAACAGGGTCTCACTAAGTGGAGGAGGGCCTCACTAAGTAGCTGAGGCTGGCTGCGAACCCGGATCCTCCTGTCTCAGCCTCCCAAGTACTGGGATTACAAGCGTGTGCCACCATGCCCGGCTGACTACCTCATCTGTGGACTTCATTTATCCTATAATCATCAGAGAATAAATACTTACTGTTATGAATAACTGATGCTTGCTCTTTTAAATGAAAAAAACAATGGGTGCTAAACATACTAGATGACAAACTTCTTTCCAAGGTGGAGTCTATTTTTTTGTGTGGTACTGGGGAATGAACCCAGGGGCATTCTACCTCTGAGGTACACCCCCATTCCTATTTTATTTTATTTTTGTATTTTGAAACAGGGTCTCGCTAATTTGAGGAGGGCCTCATAAATTGCTAAGGCTGGCTGCAAACCTGTGATCCTTCTGTCTCAGCCTCCCAAGTACTGGGATTACAGGCATGTACCACCATGCCCAGCTAGATGCATTCTTCTTTCCCGCTTCCTCAAAAATAGTATATTGACAATTCAGCAATTCACTCATCATGCAATCAAATATTAGGAATATTATTTGCATTATCATCAGATCAAACCTGGTCTATTGTTTTCCCTACATTAACAATCCCATTCCACTCTTCATAGTCTGTTGTATCTGCTTTCTACATATATTGCTTTCTCGGCTTTTTGACAGTCATTTCTTATTTTCATCATTATATCATTGCTAAGCAAACTCCCCTCCACCCACCTCATTTCACATTAACAAATGTTTACTGAGCCTGAGCTGAGGTGTGGACCTGGGCTAGCTAATGGCAGATACAAAGGTTGATTGGACATTCTCTCTCTCCTCAGAAAACTCACTCTCTGTCTCATTAGAGATAAGGGCAACCCATAGAGCCATGATTACTTGATGAAATCATTAATAATATAGTACAAAGTATAGTGGGGCCCAGATTTTAATCTTTCTATGAAAATCAGACTGAGCTCTTTCAAGCAGGGGATGTCAGATATAGAGTTCAAAAGATGAAGAGATAGGGGCGTTTGGGTTGAGGAGAAGGGTAAGGGGTTCACAGAGGTTGCGTAAGGATGCACTAGGTTTCACATATTCCTGATAGTTAAATGTGGCAGGACTTTGTGAATTAGTACAGGATGCGTACAAAACATTGGAGTTTTACAAGTTAGTATCTAGTGAGCTAGGTTTGGACTAAATGTTTCATGATTTATACAATAAAAAGAGTCAACATAAAGTTTTTAAAAATGAGTCAACATGTATGTTTTGAAATTAGATTATCTCCTGTCCATTTTCTTCTCTGCCATTGGTGAGCTATTCAACTTTGGGTCAAATGCTTAATCTTGGTTTTCTTGTCTTTAAAAGGAAGGTGATATTATTATTATTGCCTGCTTCCTAGTACATTGAGAGAATTCAATGAGATAAATGCAAAGCAGTTATCACAGTAACTGTATTCTGTAGGTATTCAACAAGCAGTTATCGTCACCATTGTTTATTCTTTTAAGGGTTATCCTATCTGTCCTGTGGTTTGGAGAAGTCTATCTCAGTCGTATAAGCAATGGGTGACAAAATCAGCTTTGTGCCCTTAGTTTCACTAATTTCAGCAACAAGTGTCCAGAGCAGGCTTCTTTCTCCTCATCTTCTCCTTCCCACCAGTCTAAGGGCCTGCAATGACAATGGTGTAGGTAGAGTTCTGGCTTAAGTAGAAGATAGTTGATCATTCATTAAGCCAATATTTTCTGAGCCTTTACAGTGTCCCATGCACGAAATAAAGTTCCTATATTCACATGGAATTTACTTCCATTGATAAGACTTCCTTATCAATTGAATGCTGGGCAGTTCAAGAAGGAGGCTTGTAAGAAGGTAGAGATTAGGCAATCTTAGGAGATTAGGGTACCATTGACTTCAGCCTCTGAAAACGCTGAGGAGAAAGGCTGAGGAGCCAAGGGATGCTCTTTGCCAATTACTTAAAAAAGTAAGCCTATTTCTTAGGTCTATGTGCATTTTTTAAAGTGGGGAAAATACATTCTTTGATATGAAACATCATCTCCCTAGGTAAACTTCATGGGCAGTTTTCTTATTCTTATTAAAGCATAATTTAAGACCACAACTAGAAATAGTTGTCATATACAGAGTTAATTTCCTAACTGATTTTACAAAAAAGACACTTGTTTTCTCATTGGACAGTCATGTGATTAAAGTTGACAATACCCAAAAATAATTTTGCTGTGAGTGAGTATAAAATAATTTATAAAGGCACTATCCTCACTTTAATCTCTGATCAAATACCATAACTATGTTGTATTGACACTAATCCTGCTCATTAATTCTGCTAATTCAACAATAAACATGCAAGTACAGTCTGATATGATGAATATAAGAAAAAGGGTAAGTGCTAAATGCTGGGCAAGTACTTAGAAAGAGCTTCTCACTCAGCTTAGAGGGGCCAGGGATAGCTTCCCACGGAGATTACAGGTGAAGTGAGTCATGCAAGCAAAGCATTCCAGTCAGAGGGAAGGCATGTACCAAGGAGTGCCTGGGAAGAAGGCAGTGTGTGTGCCATCTACAGAGTGCTGGGGAAGGGCTAAGGTCAGATAAGGCCAGGGATAGGTCATGCAGGGCTGCCCTGCCAGTTTAAGATGTATGACATGCAGAATAAGAGCAGTGAGATTCCATAGGTAGATGTTTGCAGGGGAGTGACATCAAGACTTGGATTTTAAAAGTGTTACTCTGATGACCATATGGAGAAAACATGGATGACAAGCAGGATCAAAGCCAGGGAACCCAGTTAGGAATTCATTCCTGTTACTAGCTAAAATAAGGATGGTCTGAATTAACCCAGTGGCAATGGACCTAAAAGAAGTGGATTACTTTGCTGGGCATGGTGGCGCACGCTTGTAATCCCAGTACTTGGGAGGCTGAGACTAGAGGATCCAGGTTCGCGGCCGGCCTCAGCTACTTAGTGAGGCCCTCTGCAACTTAGTGAGACCCTGTTTCAAAATAAAGAATAAAATAAATTAGGGCTGGAGGTGGAGTTCGGAGGTAGAATGCCCCTGGGTTCAATCCCCAGTACTCCAAAAAAAAAAAAAAACCAAAAAAGAAGTGGATTACTTTAAGGGATATTAGGTAGAAAGAAGCAATGGCGTTTACTGGTCTATTTGATGAAGGAAGGAATGGAGGCCTGTAGGTCTCTGTCTTGAACAACTGATTGGATTAAGCTTAGCAATGGGAAGATAAGCACATTTAGAGATGAAATATCCCATAGGTGAAAAAATGATGGAACACAAAAACTTATATTTGCTCACTTTTGCTAAAGAAGACAATGAAAAATACATAAACACTGTTTCCACAGTTAGATAAGCTTCTCAATCAACACTGATTTTTCTTTGGTCTTCTGTTGAAAATAATATTTTGTCGTTTGAAATATTTGAATACTGAATACAATTATAGGCTTGGTTGGGCATGTGTGCTTCCCCCTCGGGCTGACAGATTTTGATGTCTGTGCTGACTGAGACAATTTGGAGGGATGGACTGAATTATTTTCCAATCCACCACTTCTATTTATACAGAAATTATACTTGACTGTAGTGACACTAATCATGGCAGAGCTGATCAAATTCAGCTCCCCTGCTGATGAACTTGGCCAATAAGCCATTGATGACTGACAGGTGTTCCTGGACCTGCTTTCTTTTCCTTTTTCCCCCCCTCCACTCTTAAACACATTGGCATTTTATAAACCGCCCTCCTTTATACTCCCACATCTATGTCCGGTCAAAGGAAATGCCAGGGAAGTTTTGTTTGATTCAGAGACAGGGCTTGCATTTCACTTTCTCTGTGTTCTCCTCTCCCTCTGCATACACAGAAGGCCAGGAAAGCTAGGGAATCAGGGAGGTCCTTGATTGTGTGTGTGTCACGGACTCTCATTTTAGTCTAGTTCTGCCCTCTGGCTCCATGCCGAAACACATTTTTAAACACATTAAATAAAATCCGTAGAATTACAGAGGAAACCAGTTATATTGAAACACATTTTTCACAATATTATTTAAATATTTTATATGTGCTCCTTCTATAATTCATTAAATTAAAAACTCTAGCAAGGAGTTTAATAACTAACATAATTTCAAACCAGTGATCAATGTTAATAATATTTTGAGATATCTACAACAATTGTAATATAATAGGAAAACATCTCTAATTTGTACTGCTGTCAAACTTACAGATAGGCTAAAACTGCTGTGTGTGTGTGTGTGTGTGTGTGTGTGTGTGTGTGTGTGTGTGTTACTCTATTCATATTAAAGAGAGAGCTCAATTTCAATTAGAGTTCAGTAAAGGTGCATATATTTTCTCATCCCAAGTTCATAGACTCTTGAATTCTGCGGCTCCCAGTTTAAGAGCCTCTGATGTAGGACAGTGCTTCTCAAGTTTTAGTGCAAGAGAATTATCTGGAGAACTTGTTAAAATGCAGACTTGTGGGCACACTCATAAGAAGTGCTGATTCAGAAAGTCTGGGGTGGGGCATCAAGTGTTGTGTGCACGCATGTTCCTATGACTCTGAACTTCATTATAATGATTATAATGTGAGATTACAATGCACCAATAAAGGCATATTTAAAACGTATGTATTTTAAACATAAACCCGGAATCATCTTCTGAGATATAAAAGATTGGTGTATGAAAAAATATTTGCAAAGATATTTGGGGTGGCATGTGGCTTTTGGTGGATGATTATTACCCTTGGGAAAACATTCCAACTTCTGTATTTTTCTGTAATAACAATAATTATTTATATTATTATAAAAATTATTATATAAATTAATTATAGATAGGCAATTTAGAATGTGTATAGAATATACTATAAGAAGTAATTATTATAGCAGCAATAATGAATTATTTGTTGCATCAATATTCTTCCCTGAAGAATACAATTTTTTTTAAGACAGGCTTTATGATATTTAACACAATATCACTAAAGCATAGCAAGGAGTAATAATCATAAATGCAATGCAGTGTAGTCCTGTGACATTGAAATCATTTCAGTAATTTTACAGTACATTTGAATTGCGGCACCATTCATCCGCTGAGTTTCCATTAACTTTGCTTAAAATCTCTCTGTCCACAAAGAAGCACAAGTGTCAAGTTTCTCCTTCATGCTCAGAGACCTGGCTTGAATCACAATGCTGCAGAAGATAATTGTTATTAATTAAAGCATTCCTATCAGGCTGGGTTTTGTTTTAATGCATATTGAACATGCTCATAACCTCTGCTGTCTCCATTATTGGAAAAGAAAAATAAGAGAGTAGTGTTCTTTGACTCTCCCCAGCTCTCCTGGGGTTTCCCTGGTGTCATTGAGCAGCCGTTTTGATTGGCTGATACCTTTTAAAAAAATGAAGTGGGGGCACAATATTATAACACATTGCAGAGCAGGCTCATTATTGTCAAATTAGATTCACTGACCTTCACTGCCATTTACCAGGAAGAGACAGGCAGCATATTAAGGATGGTTTGCAGTGAGTAAATCCACAGTTAGTGCCACTCAACAGTAACTAGGCTAGACATAACTGATGCTGTTTTAACACATTGGCTTTTTAACTCCTAGCATGTTAAATACTGTGGTACCTAGGTTTAAGTGAGTAATATAGATATAGAAATCTATGCCCATATGATTTAGTTTCAATATAAATTTCATTTCAAAGGACACACCACACACAACACACACAAACACTCAACACGTGTAGCTTCTCTACTTTATGGAAGTAGAGAAGCTTCCTTATACATTAAAGCAGGGCAGGCATGGTCACCATTTTTAGCTGAGTAAAAATTATATGTGTTATATATGTATATATCCTTTAAGCCATTTGAATCATTTCCCTCCTTCTCTATTTCCACATTATTTCTCTTTTAATTCTATTAAGACATGAGAGTATTCTTGGAATTGCCATTGCTGAGGCAATTCATTCATTCATCCATCCATCCATTATCTTAGTCCATTTCATGTTGTTTGAATATCACAGACTGGGTAACTAATAAAGAAAATAATTTATTTCCTAGGAGGAAGGCAGGAATTCAAGATTAAGGGGCCTACATCTGGTGACGACTTTCGTGTTACATCATCCCATGGTGGAGGGTGGAAGGGCAAGTGGGTGGGTGTGCAGGTATATGTGAAAGACAGGGGAGAAGGAGAGGGGGCTGAACTCATCCTATTATCAGAAACTCACTTCCAGGCTATCTAATCCACTCCATATTAATGAAATCAATCCATTCATGAGATCAGAGCCTTGGTGACCTAATCACCTGTTAAAGGTACCACCTCTCAACACTCCTGCGTTAGGGATTACGTTTTCAACCCATGACCTTTGGGAGCTACATTACAACCATAGCACCCAACAATATTTTTTAGGGCCTCATAAATGCCAGTCACTATTGTAGAAACATGTCGTATGGAGATCCTTTTCCATCTGTTGTACATTGGAGAGAACATATACTAGGTATTATGCTAGTTGTTTAAAGCAACAGATCATAGATAAATCTTGAATAATAATTGACAATGTTTTAAAGTGAATCATTCTCTGTATGTGTTTCACCTCTTTATATAAGGTGAATCGTTGTAGTTTTGTAATCTCTCTTACTTTACTGGGATAGGCTATCCTGTCCTACTCTAGCTTTCCCCCACTTTATAAACCCTTTACTATGCTCACCTGTAGGGGGTGCAAACTCTGATGCTCTTTCTCCCTGAGGGCATACAGTATTTCTTCTTTTTCTTCTAGTCATTTTCCTTTTACTTTCATGTCTATTCTGCAAGTTTCATTTTATGGCACTGTTTAATCCAACAGATCCTATATCAGAAGAATAAAGAAAGGCAGAAAATATGAATTTCCATATATAAATTTTAGTGATTATGCCCTTATAGATTGATATACTAAAAATAAGCAAGCCCCAAACAAAAATTTCACAAGTCTTAGTATTTCTTTGACCAATCTCTCTATTCCTATATTTTGTGTCTAGTATATTACTCACATTTTATTTTGCATAAATAATAATAAAAATAATAAATTTATGGCTTTATGAAAAAATAGTTATAAGTGTTTGCTTTTCTTATTTCCAAGCACCATCAGGGAATATACATTTGGGAACCACTGGGCCCTCAATTGGCTTCGTCTATCCAAATGTCTTAGAGGCTGCTAAAAAACACAAATCCTGGGTGGGCATGATGGCTCACACTTGTAATCCCAGTACTTGGGAGGCGGAGACCGGAGGATCTGGGTTGGGGCCAGCCTCAGCTACTTAGTGAGGCCTCCACAACTTCGTGAGACCCGGTTTCAAAATAAAGTATAAAAGATAGGGCCGAGGATGTAGCTCGGAGGTAGAAAGCCCCTGGGTTCAATCCCCAGTACCGCAAAAAAAAAAAAAAACACACACACACACACAAATTCCTGGGTTTCTCCAAGAATCATTGTCTTTTCAATATACAGTTTAGGTGATACTTTGGGGCATCAGTTTTGGAAACCAGTGCAGAGTTTACACAGATATCTCAGCTTCCTTTTTTATTACTAGAATGCGTTATTAAGAATCTGTGCTTGGGACTTCCCTGCTTTTTATGTTGTAAGGATTTATTAACAACTTACTAAATAAATGTATGTGAATATATGAATGATTTAAGACCTGCCTCCAACATTTTCAAGTAATGTGACTGAAACATGTTACTTTAGCTCATTTTCTTCATTTGAAAAGTGGGAATAATAATAATGCTTTTCTACTTTTGGTTGTGATGACAAAATGGTATATTTCTTGTAAAGTGTTTAGCAAAGATCTGGGCACATAGAAGCACTCCACAGTCTGTTGTTACTACTTTGAAGTCATTTTGACTTTTATTTCCTTTATAAGTAAAGTGTGTAGATTAATGTCTATTTTTCCCACCTTGTAGGAGAGGATTCATACACAGTAATGGGAGCAATCATGCTTTATGAACTAGAATGTGCCACAAAAATATATTGTGAAAAAGGAGATGGGAGTTTTGTGTCTTATGGTTATATCATATTCTTGTGCATAATTATAATAGTTGACTGTAAAAGAATAAAAATAATAATACGCTATGTTGCTTATACTGCATTGTATTTTCCTTTCCATAGGATTTATTATACTCTATCTCAGAGTGTGTATAAGTATTCTACTTCCCAATAGATCCTATGCCTTTCAAAGAAAATGGATTTTACTTAAGATCAGTAAGCAGCCACTAAAGGATGTTTCCAGGTGTTCTGTTTGGTAAACTGGTAGAAGTGGAGGCCCTTGTTGTATGGACAGTCTTTTGTTCTTAACTCACTCTGGGAGGCAGGTGTTTTTATCTTTGGGTAGAAATTTTGGCTATAGAAAGTAAATATGGACTTGAGATATGGGGAACCCAGAAGAAAAAAAAATGGAATTTTGCCCAAATTTATCTTTAAAATGCCAGGATTGACTTAGGGAAGAGGTAAATGAAGCTTAAGATTTTTAGCATGCTCCTTCTTCAGTTACCATTTTCCACAGTAATTGTGTGTAATAAGCAGTCTCAAATGCAATGCCTTATGACAGTGATTTTATTCTCAGTCATGTCTGTGGATTGGTGGATATAGTCTGAGTTTGACTCCCAATTGTGGGCCCCCCTGATGTCTCTCATCCTCGCCGGGACCTGTCCTCACATGGAGAATAGTAGCAAACAATGGGAACCGTGGAAATGTAATGCTTCACAGTGTCTAGGCTGAGAATACCATCTTCGCTTCTGCATACATTCTTTTGTCTAGATCACTGTATCATAAGGGCAAACCCAGTATCAGTTGGGTGGGGAAATATGCTCACCTTCAGTAAGAGAAAGTGCCAAGTCACATGACAGAGGGTATGAATCCTGGGCAGGAAGGGTAGGAGGGAAGTATTGGGGGGATAAAAAGGCAATCTACAATAACTAATAGTAGTCTATTTTACTAGGAAAAGAAGAGTTAGGAATCTGGGGATGGGAAACACAGAATATACTTGTTTGAGCTATAGCTTATTCACTATCTCCTCAAGAACAGTGCATCTACAAACGCTCCCAGGATCAGATGTGGGAAGGTTAGGAACTACAAAACTACTTTATTTTTCTAGAATTTTTGGGGGCCCAAGAACCTAAAGAAAAGAAGCCAAGGTTATTAACATCAGTGTTAGGAAGTTGGAATCTCCAAGTATTTTAATGTTCGCTTTTTGCCAGTGGACTTTCAAGTGAATTGAAACAAAAATGTTTTAGTTACCATTCTCACTGCTGTGACTCCAAATACCTGATGGCCATAATTTAAGAGGAAGGACGATTTGTTTGCTCACAGTTCTGGAAATTTCAAACCATGTTTAGACCAGGTCACATCTCTGGTGCTCAAGGCATGGTGGTGTGAGCAGAGAGCACCACTGGAGGTGACAAGGGAGAATATATATATATATATTCCCCAGGGATACCCCCCTGGCCCCCCCTCTTCTAGCCACACCCTACCTGCCTACCTTACCATGCAGTAAATCCACTTATTTATCAATGGATTGATCCACTGATGAGATTAGAATACTCATGTTTCGATCATTTCACCTCTGAATATTTTGCATTTCCAATACATGAACTTTTCCAGGGGACATTCTATATCCAAACCATAACAAAAAAGAACTTTTTAGTTATCCATAGATTTCTTTTCGAATTTTTTGGCATTTGAAATTGAACACAGGGGCATTCTCCCTTTGAGGTGCACTGCCGCACTCCTAGCCCATTTTATTTATTTATTTTTTTATTTTGAAACAGAATCTCACTAAGTTGCTGAGGACCTTATTAATTTGCTGAGGCTGGCCTAGAACCTGTGATCCTCCTGTCTCAGTCTCTCAAGTACTAGGATTATAGGGATGCACCACCATGCCTGGCTTATATATTTCTTATCACTGGCAGCCAATGAACCTGCTGAATCTAGCCTATGTAAAGATGTTCTAGGGATGGAGAAAATAATTTAAAAGTCTTCTTGGTTTGGGGAGAATTATAATTAAGATCCTTCTGATATTGCATGGAACCTCAATAATCAGGGGCTTTCCAACAAAAAGTTCATCTGTTGCAGAGGTAGTAATTTCCCCCTGTAATTCTTTCTGTGGTGGAGACTAGAAACACCCATCAGCTTATGCCTGATTTACTTTCACAAAGTGGAGGGATGTGTTGAAACATGTCATCCTGTATCTCTTCTTTCAAATCAATACATGCTTTTTTCACACCTGGTTCTTCCTTCTACAAACTAACTTGACAGGTATCTCTGGCTTTGAAAAAAAATGATTTGGACAATAGAGAACATTCCACTCAGGTTAAAATATATTATTATTCTTAAATCATTTTTTTTTCTGTGCATCTAATCACACTGTGGCATTTAGCGTGCTCAATGGAACTCAGGAATGCTAACAATGGGTTTTACTTTTTGATATTTTGACCATCAAGGGAGACTTGAAGGTGAGTTAGAAGTTGGTTTGGTGAAGGAATGGTAGAAATTCCAGTGACCTTGCAGTGAGCAGAGTTTCATGCAAAGGCCCCAAGGTGAGAGAAACAGACAGGCTGGGTACGGCTGGAGTGAAGAGTGCTAATTAGATGAGGGTGGACTGGGAAAGGGAATGTGGGAGAGTCAGGCTGGACAGTAAAGGAGAGGCCCTTTGTCTTTCATCATGGAATCTGAGGGAAACTACTGACAGAGTTTACGTTGGGGATACTACATGATCAGCTTTGTATTTTTAAGAAAATCACATACAGGATGTGGAGTGGTTTGAGTACATTCTGTTTAGTTGGAAATTAAAGTAATGTTGACAAAAGACGAGAGTAGTGTAGACTGGGGTAGTGGGGTTGTGACAATTAGGTTGCAGAGAAATGAAGATATAAAAGGGGTTTTTGGGTAGAAAATCATAGTAACTTGATGGATTTGCTGTGAGCTGGGGGAGTGCTGAGCTGAAAGTAACTCAGTCTTCTTCCTGGAATAGGTAAGAACTATTGATGGTCATTCACCAAATAAGAAACATAAGAGAAGTTCATTTTGAGGAAAGGATTGTTTTAATTTTGTACTTGTTGGGTTTTAAAAGGCCTCTAGACTTCTGAATGAAGGTGTGCAATGAGTAGGTAGGTTTATGGGCAAAGCACTCAGGAAAAATGATGTGGACTCTAAATAGAACTGTGGGCATTATCAATGTTCAGATACTAATGAAAATCACTGGCATAGGTGTGATTGTCCAGGGAAAAAATGTAGGATAGGAGAAAATGCCCTAAGTTCTATAGACAGATATTGAAATAGCAGGCAAAGGAAGAGTCACTTCCAAAGAAGGATGTGAGGAAAGTCCAGAGAAAAGAGGAAAACGAATGAGTGCAGTAGACAGTTATCCATCTGTGAACATGACTCTCAACAACTGCTATTCATTGAGCCCTAGCATGTGCTAGGCACTGTATATTTTGTTTAACCATTGTAGTAATTTTAGAAGACATTATTAACTCCTTTTTATAAAGAAATTGTGTGTATGTGTGTGTGAGTATGAGTGTGTGTGTGTGTGTGTGTGTGTGTGTGTGTGTTATTGAGGATTGAACCCAAGGGCATTATACCTCCAAGTTACATCCCCAGCCCTTTTTATTTATTTATTTTTAAACAGGGGCTCATTAAGTTGCTGAGAGTCTCACTAAGTTGTTGAGACTGGTTTTGAACCTGCAATCCTCCTCTCTCAGCCTCCCAAGTCCTGGGATTACAGGTATGTGCCACCATGCCTGGTTTATAAAGAAAATTTTGAGTCAGAGTAAAATGAAGTAATTAGCCCCAGGTCAGAAAAGTAGATGTGATGGAGTGAATTTTGACCATAGGGACTCTGATTCGAGAGCCATAATTCTTAACTGCATTTTATAAAAATTCAGAATTCTAAATACACTTAAATATGAAAAACACAATTCAACTCTATGACCCATTAAGTAAAAATAATTCTGACAGATATTTTGTAAAATAGAATTCCCATTAAGATATACCAGAATGACATGATCAAAGTGGCCTAAAATATGAGTGGGACTTGGGACTTGCAAAGCTATTAACAGTAATACTCTTACTAAAAGTTAGAAGTAACAATTTCTAGATGGTGTGATTATGGATCATTTTTATTTATGCTTCTTTATAATTTCTAAATTTTCTAAAATTCATTTTATGTGTTAATTTTTATAATTAAATATTAAATGTGATTTTAAAATGCCTAAATAAATATATTCCTAGAATACCTAAACGAGGTGGTGTTTATGGAGTTCAGGACAAAATACTTTGTACATATTAGATATTGAATACAGTGATGTCACTGATTTGAAATCATTTCACCACACCATTGCTTTAAAAATGAGCAAGTGTAAATTTAAAAAAAAGTATGGAATTAGAGTACAGAGCAGTTAGTTGGTGTTATATGCCAACAATTGTTTTTTTTTTAACTCTTGAAAGCTTAATGAATAAATTATATTTATTAAGCCTTGCTATCAGATACTTTATACTCTTATCCCTTGTATCTTCTCAGTCAAAAGAACAGGTGTAAATTAGAAAGCTTAAAATTTTGACTAGGATATTACATTTTCACTCATATTTAGTAGATGAAGTATCAAATGTATTTAATCCAGACAAGATGGTAGTAACCTTCCACAAGGTAGACACCAAGTTATGGAACTAATATTTCTTGTTGACGAAAGCTAGAATTATGGCCAATATTACTATTACTATTTTTTAAGTGGTAGAGACAACCGCTCTTCCCAAGCAACCCACTATACGGCCGAGCATGCGTGAACAGAGTTTAGTACCATAATCAAATAAAATTACATTGAAGATTATCTCACATGAATTTAATGATATGCATAATTGTTATTCTACTGCATGATAATTAGGCATGAATATAAGCAGTTCTTACAAATGTTGGTAATTTTTATGGCTTTGTCACAGCCAATCCAAGCACAAACAGAATGAATCTGGCAAAACAACAGATAATCTAAGGGTGAAAGCTAAGAAGGGATCCTATATTCCTCCACACATTGGCCCTCCCTTTACAGATGGATCTCAAAATGATGTTTTAGGGGACAGAGGCAAGTGAAAGAGGATTAAGGAGAAGAGTGAAAGTGCAGAAGAAGAGAAAATTAACGTTACTGGTTGTTACTGGTTGTTATGGGTTGAATTGTGTCCCCCTAGAAAGGTATATTGAAGTCCTCACCCTCTTTACCTCATAATATGCCCGTATTTGGAAATAGGTTGCAAATGTAGTAGCTAGATGAGGTCATACTAGAGGAGGTGGACCCCTCGCACGAATGGTCTTTATAAGATGTAGGTTTGTGAAGACAGGAATACAGGGGGAACACCATGCGAGGATGCAGGTAGAGGTTGGATTTATGCTGCCTGGAGCCTGGATCCAGGGAGGCCTGGGGCCATCAGGAGCTGGAAGAGGCAAGGAAGGGTTCTTCCTCAGAGGCCTGGGAGGGAGTATGTCTCTGCCAACATCTTTTTTTTTTTTTTTTTTTTTTT
>PVJS01008646.1:0-52526 GCA_004027185.1 Glis glis
CCTCTCTCTCTCTCTCTCTCTCTCTCTCTCTCTCTCTACCTGGCGAGGCCCTCCGCAACTTCGTGAGACCCGGTTTCAAAAATAAAGCATAGAAAAAATAGGGCCGGGGGCGTGGCACGGAGGTAGAACGCCCCTGCGTTCAATCCCCGGTACCGCAAAAAAAAAAAAATAATAATAAAAAAAATAAAAATAGTAAGGCTAAGCATAGTGCAGTCACAATGCAGGTCCTTAAGAATGGAAAGAGGCTTCCAGGAATCACATCCAGGTATGAACCTAGCACTTCACCCCGACAATTTGTTTTCTAACCTGTTGAATTCCCCAGGTGATGGGAGACACTCACTTCCTTCAGAGTTTGCCTATTGCACCTTTCAAAAGTTCCATTTGATTTCTAATCAGATAAGATACTTTTATAGAATTCCTTCCTTCATTCATTAAACATATTTTTATAGAGCTTAAAAATTGTTTCAATAGCATCCCTACCATGGGGTAACAGGTCTGAATAAGATACAAAAATAATCCATGAAGGAAATAGACAGGAAAAACAATAACACAATGTGGTTTTTGTTGTTGTTGTTGTTGTTGTTACTGCTGCTGCTGCTGCTGCTGCTGCTGCTGCTGCTGCTGCTGTTTGTTTAGGGGTAAATAGCACTGTCTTTTTTTTCCATATTTGTTTATTTTCAACCAAGCATCCTCAGCAATTTACCAAGGAAAAAAATTCACTAACCTGATGCCACAAAACTAGTATCTGCTTCACCATTCCCGGAGCTCTGACAGGTCTGGCACGGTTCAACCATCAGAGTGTCTTAGTTTTCTCAGGCTACTATGACAAAACACTATAAACTGGGTAAATTATAAACAATAAAAGTTTATTTCTCACAATTCTGGAGGCTGGGAACTCCAATGGCAAGCCACTGCCAGATTCAGTGTCAGCTAAGGGACCTACTTTCCAGTTCATAGATAATACTTTCTCACTGTGACCTGATGTCCTCAATATTTTACACAACTTGGTATGAGCATTCATAAAAATGCAAAGGACATTAATCAATAAAAGTAAACACTTTTCATGTGTATGAATATGCCACAATGAAACCCACTATTCTGTATAATTACTATGCACCAATAAAAACATGCATCATTTATATTAGGGTCCATTCTCTGTGTTGTACATTCTATGGGTTTTGGCAAGTGCATAATGGCATTTATCCAACATTACAGGATCGTAGAGAACAGTTTCACTGCCCTAACATCCTCTGGGTTCCACCTATTCATCTTTCTCTCCCTCCAGCACTCCATTTCTATAATAAAATTTTCCCCACCCTCAATTAGAAATGGTCATTTTCTAACACAAAGCCATCCTAATCCCAGGACAAAAGACAATCCCTGAAACCAAATATTTTGTGTAGTGAGAGGTAGCAAGGAATTGTGAGGGTGGGAGGGCATATTTTCATAATGGAATCGGTTCCTGATTTTGTTGTCAAAGCGAGAAAAATGGAATACATTATACATACCATGTATGTAGAAAGAGAAGAAGGACTTGTGTTTGTAACCACAATGGCCAGAAACAATCATAGCAATAAAATAGTTTTTATATCAAAAAGTAAATGCTTTTTTATATTAATTGGGAAACCATGTTCTATCAAGTAATATAAATGTTGATGCTTTTTTATTTTTCTCTCATATCTAAAGAATTCTGTCATGTGCCTTTCTAAAAGGTATTTCTAAATTCTATAAATTTTTATTCAATATCCTACAATGTTTGTACCTCAATATTTTCCTCACCGGGCTCTGTACCATTCAACATATGGGCCAAAGGGGATGTTTGAAATGTCTCTTGACCTTTTGCTAACATACTGTGTCTTATTTTTCCTCAGACTGTGTTTTCTGCAAGTTTTATAGAATCCATATCCAGATTAGAAAGCTCTTTGTATGGGCCGGGCGTGGTGGCGCACACTTGTAATCCCAGTACTTTGGGAGGCAGAGACCGGAGGATCCGGGTTCGCGGCCAGCCTCAGCACTCTCTCTCTCTCTCTCTCTCTCTCTCTCTACCTAGTGAGGCCCTCCGCAACTTCATGAGACCCGGTTTCAAAAATAAAGCATAAAAAAAAAAATAGGGCCGGGGGTGTAGCGCCGAGGTAGAAGGCCCCTGTGTTCAATCCCCGGTACTGCAAAAAAAAAAAAAAGAAAGCTCTTTGTATGTAATAGTGCCTTAGAGAAGTTGCCCCTACTCTACTGGCTCCTCAGAGAATGTGCCATCATTAACTTTATGAAGATCTGTTGGCTTGGAAGAGAAGCACTTTCCTAATGCTGTGGAGGCCAAGTCCCAGGAGAATGTGTGACAAAGAAAGCACATTCTTAGCTTTTATGCAACAATAAAAGTCATTACCTAGGTAAAGGCTGGACAGGGTTTATAAAACAAGTCATTTAGAGATTTGGTCCATGCAAAACTATAACTTTATCTTTTGGGTACTGTTAAAGTGCATGACACCTCTATATCAATAGCCTTTTATTATGTAATTCATTAAATTTGTGTATCAATGCATCTTGTTTAGAGCATTTTACGGATAAATATCACTAAAAGAAGCACAAACATAGCTTCCACCTAATCACACTAAAAGACTTCCCAGAGCTCTGGTGTGGCAACTAGAGTAGAAGAAAAATTCTTTTGAAATTTTTGTGTTTGTATCCAAATTATAAACCTTCATAACTTTTGGAACTCAAATCTCTGTATATTTTAAATTTTTTTCGTGTAACACAGATCCAAGACATCTTTTTCATAAAAATGTGGGATAAAGGAAATTTACCTATGACAAAAGAAAGTATTTGACTTCTGTCATTTAGTAGAATTTTGTGTTTTACACAAGCATATAGAGAAAATCAATCCCAAAATTTTATGGGAAAAAATACACTTCAAAAAATAAAGTTCCATGCTTGGATCTTCTTTTGCAAACTTCTGCATATATTGACCAAATCAATATAATACTATGTCGATATGATAGCAATTGCCTATGAAATCAAAGTGAAAGAAGATTAAGCAAAAACCTTAAAGCCTTCCCTGTTTTCTGCAGAAGACATTGCAACATTACAATATTAAAAGTGAATGTTGGTAAGTAACATTACAGAATTGCATTTTTTATGATGTTCAAGGTAATAGCAAACAATAGAAATTCAGAAATAATGGCTTTACACAAAATTAGTGTAAAATATACCAATTTCCTTTGCTTATTCAAATAATGTTAAGTAATATATTTAACCGAGCCAAATGAATAGCCTTATTAAAACTTTCTTTACTGAGCTTATTGCATTATAAATAGGGATTTCAGTAGGAAACTAATTTAATTAAGTGCCAATTTTGTGTAAGATGCTTGCCAGAAACTAACATAAATCATCCTTGGCCAAAAATAACAAGCTTACAAAAATGAGTTGAACTTTATCTAGTCCAATCATGTTCACATAGTAAAAGAGAGATTTAGAAGCAGGCAAACATTTGTTTTTGTGTACAAAACTATCTGCTATTCTTAAAACTCAGAGTATATTAGTTAAAAAAAATAAGGTATGTTATCTTCCTGGCTGATGATTCTTTTGAAAAATGACCCCCATGTTCATTTTCTTCTCTTAAATTCTTAAAAAAAGGGAAAACATTTTAAACTAATCCTAACGAGTAACAACATGTGTCTTTGCATGTAACTTTGCAGGTTACCGACCCAATGAACATCTCTGAGTCAGATTCCAGCTTAGCTTTTGTAAGAGAATTTATACTCCAAGGTTTCTCTTGTGAGTGGAAGATTCAGATCCTCCTCTTCTCGCTCTTTACCACGACATATGGGCTCACCATCACAGGGAACGGGGCCATTGTCTGTGCCCTATTGTGTGACCGGCGACTCCACACTCCCATGTACACGTTCCTGGGGAATTTCTCCTTTCTAGAGATTTGGTATGTCTCTTCTACGGTCCCCAAGATGTTGGTCAACTTCCTCTCAGAGAAAAAATCCATCTCCTTTGCTGGGTGCTTCCTCCAATTCTATTTCTTTTTCTCTTTGGGGACATCTGAATGCTTGCTTTTGACTGTCATGGCCTTCGATCGGTACCTGGCTATCTGCCGTCCCCTGCACTACCCTAATATCATGACTGGCAATTCCTGTACCAAACTGGTCATTGTGTGCTGGGTTTGTGGATTTCTGTGGTTCTTAATCCCCATTGCTCTCCTCTCGCAGATGCCCTTCTGTGGTTCAAACATCATTGACCACGTTGTGTGTGACCCAGGGCCCCTCTTTGCGTTGGTCTGTGGGGCTGCCCCAAGAACCCAATTGCTTTGCTATACCTTAAGCTCATCAGTTATCTTTGGTAACTTCTTCTTTATTCTTGGGTCCTATACACTTGTCCTAATAGCTGTGCTGCGTATGCCTTCAGCCTCTGGGAGACATAAAGCCTTCTCCACCTGCGGGTCTCACTTGGCGGTGGTATCACTGTTCTATGGTTCTCTGATGGTCATGTATGTGAGCCCGGGGCTCGGACATTCTGCTGGGATGCAGAAAGTGGCAACTTTGTTCTATGCTATGGTGACCCCACTCTTCAACCCCCTCATCTACAGCCTCAGGAATAAAGAGATAAAGGCAGCCCTGAGGAAAATTGTAGGGGGTCCTAACATTAATCTGAGGCATATTAGATGATTTCTCTATGAACAGGTCAGGATAGCCTAATGAAATACAATGAGAATTATGTAGTAATCCAAACCTACAAATATCAGTCCAATGATACTAACTGTATTAGCCTATGAAATTAAACATCTATAGGGCCCCTAATGAAATTAAAATGAATAGATTATATAACTCTATGGAAGTATGTGGTTTCTTTTGTAACTTAGTCTGTGTATTAACCAAGGAATGTACACATTGGGTGTTTTCTGGATAGTTTTCATATGATTTATCTGTGATAAAAATTCCTATGTTCTACTTGATCATTTAAATTTATAGTTGTGGGATAAACAAAATTATAACTATATCATTTGGTTTGTTTAGTTGGATAATTATAAATAAAAAGTAAAATATATTTTTTTATTATTGTGGTTTTCATCAGATGTGCCTTTATTATATGGTCATTCCTAATAAATAAACCCTTTGGGCCGGGTGTGGTGGCGCACGCTTGTAATCCCAGTACTTTGGGAGGCGGAGACTGGAGGATCCGGGTTCACGGCCAGCCTCAGCTCTCTCGCTCTCTCTCTCCCTGTCTCTCGCTCTCTCTCTCCCTGTCTCTCTCTCCCTCTCTCTCTCTCTCTCTCTTTCTCTCTCTCTCTCTCTCTCCTTAGTGAGGCCCTCCGCAACTTCGTGAGACCCGGTTTCAAAATAAAATATAAAAATTAGGGCCGGGGGCGTAGCGCGGAGGTAGAACGCCCCTGCATTCAATCCCTGGTACTGCAATAAATAAATAAATAAATAAATAAATAAACCCTTTGAACAATTTACTAAAATTTCTATGGGACAATAAAATATTACAGCCTAGTGACATCTAGCTGTATGTAGTTTTCTTTATACATTACCTTTTTCTAAGCCTCTAGGGGTCAACTTCTAATTCCATTTAAAGCAATATTAGTCAAAATATTCAGAAATGCAGTGTCCTGGGCACCTAATATTTTTACATAAATGAGCTGTCACCCAAAACTTGATGGGTCAGTTGAGTTTTAGATAATATAATATATCCTCCTAAAAATTGGAGAAGGAAATGGTGTACTTGAAGATAAACTGCTAAAGTTAAAAAATGATAATTTGTTACTGAAACAGCGTGAAAAAAATTATGGAAAAATTTGAAAGGAATAAACACCCAGAATTCAATCACTCTAGTGTGACTTTTCATTTATATGTCTGTTTTTATTTAATATAATGTTGAACTTGTTCCCATGTTATAGAAAGATTTTATAGTCATTGTTTTAAGAACCATAATACTCTATTAAGCAAATATGTTACAAATTGTAAATTTTTATATGGTGAGGTGAACATTTTCCTAGAAGGAGGGCCTTCCTTCCAAGGAGTTCAGAGCTGTTTTGTAAAGGATGTAAGAGGGAATTTTCAGAAGGGGGATTAGGAGAAAAATGGATACCACCACTGCAAGAATGATCTCCTACAGAATTAGTACTGGAACATCCAGGAGTAAAGTTACTGAACACTTCAACACCCTCTTTCCATCTACTATCATTCTTTTTGTGAGACATTATAGTTACATCCATTCTTTTGTTATACTATCGCAAGAAAATATTCATAAAGATTTGCCATGGTAATATTTTGCAGACTTAAATTAAGATTCATCATCTAAGCCAAAACAGAACTGTCCCAGAAAATTCAGAATATAAGAATATTACATAGGTGCAACAATTTTACTTGTAAAGCTTTTGTCTTATAACAGTTCCTTAGGAAAGAGATAATTACTCAACTCAAAAGGTAGGAATGCATTCATAAATTCTGGCTTGAACATTCCAGATAGGAAAACTATTTGCTTCTTTGGTGTAAGAAGTTGTCAAGCCCCTGAGTCAGTCTTACTTATCAGAACTGCCATATATCTCTCACTTAGCCCTGTGGAAATGTTCCTACCTCTATGGCCTTTCCCAGGATATGACTTTTAAATTTCCTGAGACTGATCAACAAAGGACTCAAGAAGCACAAGTAGTCAACACAGGCAGTATTTCCACCATAATGTTAGCCCTCCCTCCCTACCTCAGATCACTAAGTTAATATGTTTGTGCACCACTAGCTGTTGAATTGCCTCTGCTTACACCTCTGAACCCTATGACTGCTTCACACCCCTTCCCATTGTGCTAAATTATTTATACTGAAATTCATATACAATATTTTTCAAAGCTAAACTGCATCCCCAAGGGAGAAGGGAAAAGAAAAAAAATATTAGGGATAACAATAAAAATGTAGTGTTTTTTTTTTTCCCTGAGCATTTAGACTTTCAAAAGAAAACAGTAGGGTGATGTTTAAAAATAATTGTGCTGGTTAGTGGTTTCCTGTGAGGAAATGAAATAGTATTTTCTACTTTTTAAATATGAGTCATGGTGTCTATTAGCTGCCTTTAAATGCTTGTTATGCTGACCAAACATGGAATTTCTCCTCAATTACAACTAATTCACTCCCAAAGCAAAATTTATTTGTACAAGCAAATATCATGTCCACTCAAGATTACTGGAAAAGTTAGGGCACGGGACACATGGGCAAAATATGACAAGAAAATAGGACATGTGAATTTGTCAGCCTAATAAGTTTACATGTGCAAATTAACCACCACAGCATTTGTTCTTTTGGAAACACTGAGAAAAATAATTAACATTTTGAGTCATGTGTTTTTTGCACTGTTCTAAGTCATTTCTGTATATTATTTTATTCACTACTTAAGAGTACCCAAATTTTTAGTACTTTATCTCCAAATACTGAGGCTGAAACCAGAACAGAGTAACTTGCCTAGGGATGGTATTTAATTTGAGTCAGACTGACTACAGAGTCCACACTCAACTACTAGAGGGGTAATGAGCCAACATTTTGGAGTTTGGTTTCAAATCTAAATTATTTCAACTAACACCAGGTAGGTTGGTTTCAAACCTAAATAATTTCATCTTTCTGCCTTGATTTGTTCAATCAATAAAATAGAGATAATGATACTACTTATGTCAGAGAGTGGCTATGATGAATAAATGAGGTAGATTACAGTACTGGCTTACAGATAACATGTATGAAACTGTGCGCAATTAATATTATCAGTGTCTTTCATTTGTAAAGCCCTTTGTCATTCACAAAACACTTTTTTATTGGTGCATTGTAATCATACAGATTACAGAGTGATAGAGGCATACATGCACACAGCACTCGGTGCCCCTCCCCCTCCCACCTTCCTCCCTTAGGTCTCCTCCATCACTCCACTACGTTTTCTGGTCCTTCGTCTGAAGTCCCTCCTGTGTCCCAATTTCTCCCTAGCTTCCACATATGAGGGAAAATATCCAACCTTTCACTTTTTCACAGAGTTTCTTAGTTTATCTTCACAATTTCTTTCACATAATTAGGGTAGGTGCTACTGTTTTTATTTCATAACTGAGACTCAAAGAAAGCAAATATATTGTCCAAGGTCACATACAGTAAGTTAATGAATCAGTTCTGCTGCCTGCAAGTTTGGCAATAATTCTGCTGTTCCACAATCCTCTCCTGGGACTATGGCTAAGTCTTATGTGGCTGCCTTCAGCACCACCTGGCCATGACCGAAGATCTGGATTTATTAAAGAAATGAATATTGTAGGGGAGAAATGAGTGTAGGAAAAACACTAAGAAATTTCTATTCAGTTGTTTTATACTAATAGCTACACAAATTCTATGAAGAGGTATGTAAAAATATTCAATATTTAAAATGTTATATTATCTGCCTTGAGAAAGGCAGACCATGAAAATATTATTATACAATCTTACATAAATATAGAGTCATGGTATGGGAACTTAGATTCTTTGTTTCCTCTTTTATATTAATATCTAATTTTTCCATGATGAACATGTATACTTCCTCTAATTTTCAGTGGGCATGAAGGCTAGAAATTTAATGTTTACAAGTGAATATGCAATTTAGAGCAATGCTTTTAGACAGACCGCTTGCCAAAGATTTCCCTCCACTCCTCGAATAAGGAATGGATAATGCTATATTTGGAGTAAGCCTTATAACCTGTTTCACAGAGCTTCTCAAAGATTTTTCCATGTGGACACTTTGTGGAGAAAAGCACATTTGGAACCCTAGTGCTTGTATTTCACTCAGAATCAGCTCTTTCGGTACAGGGGTGAGGGTCCTTGGCAGCAAACCCTGGCCTTGCAGTTTTCATTATAGAAGCTTGGAACAGGAAAACAAACAAACAGAGAGAGAGAGAGAGAGGGGAAGGATATTATTGTCAGATATATAATGTCCCCTGAAGACACAGGGGACACAGGGTTGACACAGTTAAGTCATAAGGGTTGTAATCTCAGCAGCAGACAAATCCATTGTAATGGATTTATCTAGGTGGTAACCTAGGCCAGTGGGGTGTGGCCAGAGAAGGTGGGTGCCTGGGGGTGTGACCTTATGGATTGTGCTTGTGTCTCTGAATCCTTTTGCTGGCTGGCTCTCTGCTCCCAGCCTCTGTAATGCGAGCCGCAGAGCCTGTGTGCTTGCTCTCTCTTCTTTGCTTGCAGCCTCCATGATGTGAGAGCAGAGCCCTGCTCTCTCCCTCTCTCTCTGCTTCTGGCCTCTGTGATATGAGAGTGGAGCCTTGCACTCTCCCTCTCTCCACTTCCTGCCGCCATGCCCTGAGCTCCAGACCCTGG
This sequence comes from Glis glis, assembly GCA_004027185.1. Taxonomy (NCBI): domain Eukaryota; kingdom Metazoa; phylum Chordata; class Mammalia; order Rodentia; family Gliridae; genus Glis; species Glis glis. The sequence goes on from PVJS01008646.1 coordinate 9,321, forward strand.
CCTCACATGGACTGAACCTGGAATCTCAAAAAAACTGTGAGCAAATAAATCCTCCTTCCTCTAAGTTGTGTGGTCAGTCATTTTGGATTTTATCAGTGAAAATGTTGACTGAAACAGTGGAGGGATGACCATGCAACCAAATGAATCCGCAATGCATCTTCCCAAACAGGAACGTTTTCCCCAGGGACTTCCATCTACATATGTCTATCTCTACCCTGAACCCCCTGTTTACCACTAGTATAAGAACCAATTTTTCATTTAATTATTATGCTTTGCATACCTACCCTTTACATAACTGTGTGTTTGTTTGTTTGTTTGTTTGTTTGTTTGTTTGTTTTGTGAAACTGGGGACAAGACCCAGAGGCATTCTACCTCTGAGCTATACTCCCAGCCCTTCTTTATTTTTTATTTTGAAACAGGGCCTCACTAAGTTGCTGAGACTGGTCTTGAACTTGCAATCCTCCTGTCTCAGCCTCCCAAGTTCTGGGATTACATGCATGCACCACCACACCTGGCTTACATATCTGTATTTTTTATAACAACATAACTTAAATGCTCATCTCTTTCCAATAACTTAAGCCACTTATTTATCAAAACATACTTTCAGTCATCTTAATAAAAACCAAGCCATTTTTTTAAAAAATGATAATTTAACTGTCTTCAAAGAAGCAAAGAATCCAGGATTTAAGGGTTGAAATAAATCATAAATAATTTTATTAAGTAATTCAGTTACTCCAACATTTTACCGACTTAAGTGTTAGAAACAAAAGGAAATTCACTGTCTATCTAAGGACCCAGAATTATAGCATATATCTCAGATTCAGCTACATATAATAGAAGCCCAAGTAGCAGTAGTTTATGCAAAATAAAGATTTAGTTGTTAGTTGTTTGGGTTATCTCTCCCCTACCCCCGGCTTATGAATACTTCTAGAGATAATCAGGCCATGGCAGTCTGCAGGTAGGCAGTTCCAAGATGCTATCAGGTACCCAGCATTTCTGGATTTTTTTAATAAATCCTTCTTAGTATATATTTCCTTTATCAATGACACTTTATTTACTGAAGATAACAGCAGAAGCTTCAGACAGCAAAACAGAGGCAAACCAATAATCCAATCATATTGCTGCTTGAACATAAGTATGTTGAATGATGACTACTATAAACAGGGAGGCTACACCATTTAATTTCTTAAGCTGTGCACATTGTCACCAGAATAAAATTGAGCTAGCATTAAGCATGAAATAAGAAAAGGAATACAGTGACGGAAGTTTGGAAGTGGCCCCTTTCTCAGAAGTCTCACTTTAGGAGGTTGATATTTCTCTTAAATGAATCTTTATATCGGCATAAACAGTAAAAGAAACACACACTCTCTCTTCCTCTTAAGATGGTCTGCATTTCCCCTCGAACATGTATTCCTCATTCTCTGTCTTTGTCTCTGAAAAAAAAGAAAATAAATAGATTTATCAGGTAGAAAAGTTTTAAAAGACAAAAATCGCTGGGTGTGGTGGCGCACGCTTGTAATCCCGGTACTTGGGAGGCTGATACAGGAGGATCCAGGTTTGTGGCCAGCCTCAGCTACTTAGTGAGACCCTTCTCAACTTAGTGAGACCTGTTTCCAAATAAAGAATAAAAAATAGGGCTGGGGGTGTAGCTCTGAAGTAGAATGCCCCTGGGTTCAACCCCCAGTTCCACAAGAAAAAGACAAAAATCCTTTTTTTTTTTTTGGTACTGGAGGTTGAACCCAGAAGCACTCTACCTCCGAACTACACCCCCAGTATTTTTTGTTTTGAAACAGGGCCTTGCTAAGTTACTGAGGGACAACACTAAGTTACTGAGACCGGCCTCAAACCTGTGATGCTCCAGTCTCAGCCTCCCAGGTACTGGAATTACAGGCATATGCCACCATACCCAGATCAAAAATCTTAATAAACAAAAAAAATGAAGTATTCTAGAGCTTAAGATTTTAGTCAAAACTTATGAGTATGTGTGGAAATAAATTTAAATTTGTTCCCTATTCTCAAAAGAACCAAAATGCCTCACACGGTACTTGAAAAAAGGACATTGGAAACAAGAGATGAGCGTACTATTTGAAAATCAAACATATGGCATTTTTATTGCAGGAACAGAGGCAAAAAAAATTCAAGATAATGTTGCTTTCAAAGTGAATTACAAGCCTTTTTCATGATTGCTTATAAGTAAAGGAAAAGCTATTTTAATCTCACTTAAAGTTTTACTTTAGCACTCAGCTAAATAAAGTTAGGAAGTTCTGCTTAAAAACATTCAAAGAGCCGGGTGTGGTGGCACATGCCTGTAACCCCATACTTGGGAGGCTGAGACAGGAGGATTGCAGATTCGAGGACAGCTTCAGCAAGTAGTGAGACTCTCATCAACCTAGTGATACCCTGTTTCCAAATAAGACATAAAATCAGGCTGGGGGTGTAGCTCGAAGGTTGAATGCCTCTGGGTTCACTCCCCAGTACCACAAAAAAAAAAAAATTCAAAAGGCTGAGCATGGTGGTGCACACCTGTAATCCCAGTACTTGGGAGGCTGAGACAGGAAGATCACAGGATTGAGGGTAACCTCAGCTACTTAGTGAGGTCCTGTTTCAAAATAAAAAGGGCGGGGGGGCAGGGTTGCTCAGGGTAAAACACGCCTGGGTTCAATCCCTAACACCAAATTTTTTTTTTTAATATTCAGAAGCCAAGTGTGGTGGCGCACGCTTGTAATCCTAGTACTTGGGAGGCTGACACAGGAGGATCTGGGTTCCCAGCCAGCCTCAGTTACTTAGTGAGACCCTCCGCGATTTAGTGAGACCCTGTTTCAAAATAAAGAATTAAAAAATACGGCTGGGGCTGTAGCCCAGAGGTAGAATGCCCGTGGGTTCAATCCCAGTACCGCAAATAAATAAATAAATAAATAAATAAATAAATAAATAAATATTTAAAAAAGGTTTCAGAGCCGCCGGACATGGTGGCGCACGCTTGTAATCCCAGTATTTGGGAGGCTGAGACCAGAGGATCTGGGTTCATGGCCAGCCTCAGCTACTTAGTGAGGCCCTCCACAACTTAGTGAGACCCTGCTTCAAAATAAGTAATAAAAGAATAGGGCTGGGGGTGTATCTTGGAGGTAGAATGCCCCTGGGTTCCATCCCCAGTACCGCAAAAAAAAGGGTTTCAGTCAAGTTAAACAAGATATGAATCTGAATGTGGTATCTTTCTCTCATTGGAATATTAAATTACCCAAACCCAGTTCTGATCCTGGGGCTTCCTTCACAGAAGTTTCCCCATGGCCCAAATACTCTGAAAAAGTTCCTACCAATTAGATAAAAATGGACCTTTCCTCTTCTCTCTTTTACTCTGCACTTCCAAACTCAGTGGCAAATTCAAGCTTCCTCATGTTAATCCTCCTGTTTTAAAAGAGCTTGATGTTGAGACTCTTGCTAGTGCAGGGGCAGCGGAACTGTGGAAATGGTGAAGGTGGGTCTCTATTAGCTCAAGGCAGAAGACCCCCCCCCCGGAAAATGAAGAAGGACTTGTTTTTTCAGACATCAGGAGAACATGATACAAAGTGAGAAGTGAAATCCCCAACCCAGAATAGGAAAGAGGAAATCATAAAACAGAAAAAGTGGGGAGGGGAGAAAAGGAAGAGAAAATGGTGCTGTTTGGGGGAAAGTTAAGAGGTTAACACAGCACTCTCTGTTTTCCCTGGAACTTCCCCCCTTATAGGTAATAGCAGGAGTGTCATGCTTATGTGTGACGGGGCAGAGGCCACTATGGAGGAAAGAATCACAGAACGGAAGGCTTTTTCTCCTTCGCTGCAGGAGAAGATGGGAAAGAATCTTCCTGAGAAATTTCAGCTCCGTCTCCACTGACCTCGATTTCCTCGGGGGATGCCCAGGCCAGGAGGTAAGCAGGGGCTAGGCAGAACATGCAGGGAGCACTTGGGTTAGAGCCTGTACAGTTGAACTAGCCACATGAGGAACTGTCATTTGTGGACGCTTTTTAAGTACGCCTCTGGGTAATAGCATCAAACCTAACCTCGTGAGGACAAAGGACTGCCTTGTAGCTCAGAATTCTATATTCCTGGGATCTCTGTCCCTAGGCCATTGCATCTCCTGGGTCTGAGATCTAGTGCAGCCCCTGAAATCTATCTCCTTATTTACTAGAATGGAGAGGTAAGCCCATGAATAACAGCACATGCTTTGTGACCTATCAGAATTGAAGAAACAGTCTTTCAAAAATGCTAGAGAATATCCACAGAAAGAGAATGGCGGAGCATCAGGTGTACCAAGTGCTGTCCGCAACAAGGCTGAGTCATCTACATGATGAATTAATCCCTGGCCCTTCTCCTCGGCCTCCTACAAACTTTTCACTGAAGTCGGAGGCACATGGGCTCCCACAGCTGAAGGGACATTACTGGGGGAAAGGCAGCTACGGTGATGCAGAGCCAGCTGTGTGGTATTGCTCAGGTATTGCTCACTGCGATTCAAGGGGGAGTCAGAGATATCCATGTTTTTAATACTAACCTTCCTTTGTCCAAGGACGTAAATTATTGAAGAAGGAGGGTGATGCCCTTCACTTGTGGCTAGTGGATGCTCATCATTCCCAGAGCACCAGTCTGCTCTCCTGCCCCTTCCCATCCTTCCAGGGACCTAAGCAGGGGACGTGTGATTCCTGCTCATTTCATAATGGTCAGTTGGAGCCCTTTACCTTGTGTGAGGAACAAGTAAACAGCAAGAAAAGGGTCAATACAACCTCCTAGTGTTACTGGAGTCCTAGGCCAGCGGCCAACTCTAGGTTCCAACAAACCAGGTCCAACCACTTGCCCCAAAATCCAAACAGAAAAGGTAGTAGTGAAAAGCAGGAAAAGGACTTTATTCAATATGGCCATATTGGGAAGGCAAAGTAAGATCCAACATCTCGGTCCTGTCTTCAGGTTGCTGGCATTAGCTGGGTCAGAAGTATATATAATTAGGTACTCTTGGTCAAGTTGTGGTCTAGTTGATCACTGTCTCATTTTTGGTTCTGTGAGGTGGCTCCAGAGAATTCTTTGAAATTCTCCAGAGAATCAATGAGGGGGGGAATTTCAACTTGTTGCTGAGGGTGCTTATCTGTCAGCCCTGTGATCCTGGAAGGGGCGATTCAGTTCCCAGGAGGTGAATGTGTTGCAGAAGCCTCAATTTACCCCCTGAGCCCAGGACAAAAGATATCCAGAGGCCAGAATATGGAACAAGTTTCTTTTATTTCACCAGCAAATTGACTCAGTTGACCAACGCCACGAGTCTGAGTAAAGAACAAAGGATTTACCCGATTTTCATACCCTCGGTCCCCCCACTCTGGAGAGGGGAGGAGTATGCATGATATTTATTACCCTTAGCAGAGCAAGATACAGGAGGTAGGAAAACAGTCAAGTTACATACCATCCCCAGCTCTCTCCAGTCCTTTAACTGGCCCTCTCCTGTTTACATTAGAGAGAGCCCCTGGGTCATGACTCTAGGTTGCCTAGGAAACAGAAATGCCTGCTCACTGCTTGGGCAACTGGGAGGAAGGGGTTTGGGGAATTTTTACTTCTTAAGTTTAAATTCCTAATAGTATTTCTAAGGCTCTGAGTCTCCTACCTCAATTGTTCCTACTGGGCAGTCTCATCCTGGGGTGATGTGCCTGGAAGGCTCCACTGTGTGGCACAATGACTGGAGACTTCTAGCCCCCACTGCAGGGGTCTGAAACAGGATGCTGCAAATCTTGCCTCAGTCTCGAAGTAGAATAAGAAAAGTTAGGTAAATTTAGGTCTAATAAAACTTTTATTGCCAGTTTTTAGATAAACACTCCTTAAATGGTTAACATGCCTTCATGCAGAACTGAATAAATATGTATCTAAGTTTAAGGTAATAAAGGAGAAGGATGCAAAAGGAAGGCAGAAATATCCTGCTTTCCGTTACCCACAGGGCCTCTGCGGGCCTAGGTAAAGAGTCACCGCTTTTAGCCAACACAGCTGCTCTAAGTAGCCATTACCTTCCTCCAGCACCGAGATCTGAACACAAAAGCAGCAAGACGTTGTGGCTACTTTAACCGCTCTCTCAGCTTCATCGCTGCCCTGCTTACTTGATCTACTTTCTTGATGTTTTGCATGAACTAGCTTTTGAGACTTTCTATTTTCTATAAACTCATGAATTACATTATGATGTGAAACTACTGCTCCAATAAAAGTATTGAATAAAAAGCAAAATAAACTCAACATTAGAATTCACTTGGAAAGTTTCCTTGATCCTGCCTGAGGAATCCCACAGTGGACCAACCCTGCTGCCTTCTACTTCTCTAACCTTGGCCGGTAACTGAACTTCTTTGACATTCAACTGCCTCGTGAGTAAAATAAGACAGTGGGCTCAGGCATGTCACATGGGTAAGCATCAAGTAAGAGTGCATGCTCCTGTCTTTTTATGTTTTTATCATCACCATGTTTTCCTCCTTCGGTCCACTCTGTAATGGACAAGTAAATTTACTGACTGGGGTTGGGTCTGGTGATGTGCACTTGTAATCCCAGTACTTGGGAGGCTGAGACAGGAGGATCACAGGTTTGAAGTTGGCCTCAGCAACTTATCAAGACCCTGTTTCCAAATAAAGAACAAAATAAGGCTGGGAGTGTAGCTGAGAGGTAGAATGCCTCTGGGTTCATTCTCAGCAACACAAAAAAAATTGCTGACTTGTTTTGGGATGATCCTATTCATAGTTGAGGCTCCCCTAGTCATCCCCAGTAGGACGATAGGGGAGTGTCACCAGTTTCTCTCTTAGAATCTATGACAAGTTGTAAGTATCTGATTCTTCTCACTGTGCTTGGGTTTCTGTCCCCTCTGGGATTGCCCATTCCTGTAGGATTTGACACCTTATTTTTTCCCCTCTTTTCCTAGAAGCAGTGCCAAGGATGGAAAGGCCTCTGTTCTCCTCTGCGGTCCTCCCTCTCCTCCTGCTGGACTTGATGAGCCGTGGCTTGACGAGCCGGGCATGGACTGCCCCTGACTGCGCCATAGCTGATGGCTCCCTGTTGCCTAACCTTTCCTACTACATCCCATCCTGTCCCTTGGCCCCAGGGCTGCACATGTTTGCTTCGTGCTCCAATGTTAAAAACCTGACTCGGACCCTAAAGGCAGTGCCCCGGGACATAGAGGTGCTTTGCCTCCGGGGAATGGTTCCTGTCCTGCCGGCTGATGTCTTTGGTCACTTCCCCTTCCTACAGCTTCTGAGACTACAACTAGGGACCCTGGAGATTGCATCTGAGGCCTTTCAAGGCTTGGAACAGCTTCAGCACCTCTCCTTTGAGCACCATGCTCCCTGTTGCCTGAGACTCTACCTCCCTCCAGACACCCTGGAGCCCCTCAGGTTCCTCAGCAGCCTTTCCTTTCAGGGCTACTGCCTGAATTCCAGCCGGAACATCCAGTTGCCAATCAGCCTTAGCCATCTGACCCTGAGGCACAGCTGCTTGACCCAGCTGCAGGAACTGCAAGGGCTCTTCTCAAACCTTGTGCCTGGCTCCTCTCCTACCACTGGCCCCAGACCATGGTCCCCCTTCCTGGAGGTGCTGGATTTGTCTTCTAACCTGCAACTCAGCCAGGCTGGTGTTGGAGCCTTGCATGGCCTCAAGCTCCGTTCCTTGAGGTTGGACGGTACTCCACTAAATGCATCGGGCCTCTTAGGCTCAGGACTGCTCCACCTAGACTCCCTCTCCCTTGTGGGTACAGGCATAGAAAAACTGCCTGGGAATGTGACAAGCTACTTTGAGCTTCGTGCACTTGACCTTGGGAGGAACCAAATCCAAAACATAGAGGATGGAGATCTCCCAAGCTGCTACTCCCTGGAACTCCTCAGCCTTTGTGGCAATGGCCTGCGATCACTTCCCATCGAAATCCTGAGTGCACTGCCCCAGCTTCAGAGGCTCAACCTCTCCATGAATAAGCTGGGCCCAAGCTTGGTGCTCCCAGAAGGGCTGGTTAGCACAAACCTGAGAGTGCTAGATCTGTCCTACAACGAGCTCCGTGTTCTGCCCTATGGAGCCTTCTCCTGTCTTCCTCAACTTCAGGAGCTTTGGCTGAGTGGTAACAACATCTCCAACTTGTCCAGTGACAGCCTGGAGGGACTGAGGTGGCTGAAGACCCTAGACCTGAGCTGGAACCAAATTAAGGTGCTAAAACCAGGCTGGCTCTCCTCTCTTCCTTCCCTGGTCTCACTGAATCTGCTGGGCACCTCTTTAGAGCGTATCTCAGGCAAGCAGCTCCAGGGGCCTGAAAAGCTGAGCCATCTGCAGTTGGGTTCCCTCGTGATGCTGGACCTCTACCCTCCCTGGCCTCCAGCACTGCTCAGCTTGGAGATACAGGCATCAGGGTACATCTGCCTTATTATCCCCAGTGGACAGTCTTTCTTGTTCTTGGAGAACCTTACCTTACAATCTTCCAACGTAGTGCTGTTTCCAAACAATGCCTCCATTCAGTTCCCTTCTCTGCGTCACCTCACTCTGCGAGGAGTCAGCCCCTACGTGTTCTCAAGCCGACCAGCCCACCGATTCTTCCCACAGCTTCCTCTCCTGGAGCACTTGCATTTCTGGTCAGATCGTGGGGAGACAGACAATCTGCATCTGTGTGGGATGCCCAGGCTACGAGTGCTGGAGCTGGGAGACCTGAACTTCCTCTCTGAGTTCAGGCCAACAAAGCTGGAGACGGTTCTGAAGGCGGTGCCTCAGTTACAGGTGCTTGCATTGAGCCACCTGAACTTTGGGAACCTCTCTGAGTCCAGCCTCAGGGACTTGGGACACCTCCGGCTGCTGCTGCTCAACTCTGAATGGGCCCTGGGGTTGGACGGCAGCCTGGAGGAGCTAATCCCCCAGATGCCCCCCTATGTTTATTTCTCGGATATCACTTTCACCTGCCAGTGTGAAAGCTCCTGGGTGGGCCCTTGGGCGGCGCGGGCACCTAGCACCTTTGTGTACGGGCTAGAGAAGTCCATCTGCATGGCCAACGCCTCTGACTTCTCCAAGACTCCGCTGCTCTCCTTTCTTTCTCGTCAGTGCCCACGCGACCCAGAGTTCCAGGGCTTTGTCGCCAGCTTCACTCTGCTGCTGCTGGTCACTGTCCTGGCACTCCTTGGCTGCCCCAAGTGGCCCTGGCTTCACCACCTCCGGACCCTCCTTCATGCCTGGTGGTGGAAAATGGGTGGGCGTGGCCCCAGAAGCCCATTCCGCTATGATGTCTTTATATCTTATTGTGAGCAGGACCAAGCCTGGGTGCTGGAAGAGCTGGTTCCTGCCCTGGAGCAGCCTCCTCCGGCCGGCGAGGGTTTGAGGCTCTGCCTGCCAGAGAGGGACTTTGGAGTTGGACAGGACAGGATGGATGCCATGGCTGTGAGCATGGAGAGGAGCAGAGCCACCGTCTGTGTGCTCAGCCATCATGCCCTTGAAAGCCTCTGGTGCAACCTGGAGTTAAGGCTGGCCACCTACCACTTGGTGGCCAGGCCCGGGACAGCCCGCCTCCTGCTGCTGTTTCTGGAGCCCATTGATAGGCGGAAGCTATGCGGCTACCACCGCCTCACCCGCTGGCTCCAGAAGGAGGACTATTTTGTTTTGCCCCAAGGAAAGGTGGAGTGGGATGCTTTCTGTGAGCAACTTCGGAGAAGGCTAAGGAAAGCTGGACAGGAAAGAGATGATTAAGGGCTGCAAGAGATTTAGCCATGCAGGAATATCTTTCAGCAATGACCCAGATACCAGCACATCACTGAAGGGAAGCCTCATCCAGAGGGTCCTCAGATGACTCTCATTTCAAGCCTATGGAGAGACCATGTTCCAGTAGGAGAATGTATTTGAAAGCACTGGAAATAGGATATTAATTCATAAAACAGTTCTGATACCCGCTAGTCTTTTCACAACACAAAACATCCCTTAAGAATTGGGGGAGGGCTAAATGAGCGATGTGTGCATGTATGCTTCTACCACCCTGAAACTCATCAAGATATATGATTACAATGCACCAATAAATAAAAATAATAAATATAGAAAAAAAGAAATACACAAAAATGGTGTGTAGAATCCCATGTGCATTTTTCAGAATGATTTCGTTCTGCCTCTGTTAAAAGAAACATGGCCACTTGTTTATAAAAAGCCATATTATTCCAGAGAAATGGGACAAGAATCAATGAGTTATTTGCCAGTACTCTGAAGCTAAATGAAAAGGGTATTTCACCACAAGTCCAACAAATTCAATTTCCCTAATTCTTGAGGCTCTCACAATAACAGCATCACATGTGTGAAAGCAACTGTTCTTATGCTATAGTACACACGCACAATCTAGATCTGTAAAGGCTAAGTGATTCACATCCCTGTCACAGCTGTGTATCACAACATTGGGATCTGGGGTCTGTTCCTCAGAGTCACAGTCCAGTAGTCTCTTCTCCACTGTCTTCCACTTACCTCTAGCCCATGACAACTTACCTGGCTACAAAGTTAAAATGGGCAAAAGTGGGGTGAACGTCGTAAAAAGACACACATGTGACCTATTTCCAAGAATTTTTCATACATTCATAGAAAACATTGCATAGAATTATGAGTGCCCCCAAACAGAAAGATAAAATAAGAATGGAATATTGTATAGTCATTAAGAATCACGCTTCAAGGAGATTCAGTGCCATTGGTAAACACTTTACTAAACAAAAACATTGACCAATGGCATGTACTCTATATAATTCCAAATTTGAAAATAATTGCATTTGTGTCTTATGTATGAAGTATGAAGAAAGAAAAACTATCGATATAAAATAGAAATGGCCCTGGAAATAGCATTGTGGGTGATTTAAACTTCTTACACTTTTTTCTTTTTTTTCTACAATAAGCATGTGTGGTTTTCAAAATAATAAAAATAAAATAAGTGAAGTATAAAGAAAGAAAAACTATCAAAATAAAATAGAAATGGCCCTGGAAATAGCATTGTGGGTGATTTAAACTTCTTATACTTTTTTCTTTTTTTTTCTACAATAAGCACGTGTGGTTTTCAAAATAATAAAATTAAAATAAGTTCCCTTTCAAAAACAAGAAAGCACCTTGGAGTAGACTAATTAGTTTAATTGTCTACTTTCTGTTAGACCAATGGTATCTTTTACTGCCAGATATCAAGATTTATTAGAAAGCTACAATAATTTAGAGAATGTACTACTAGTGCACTGAGTACAAAAAGCCACATGGTATCAAATAATGAATCCAGAACCAATTCATGTATATATGTGCATTTCGTTTATGATAAAGGAACTGCACGGCAGTGGTCAAAATAACTTTGCTTTTCATCCAAAACAAAAATTTGGAAGATCAAATGGAAATCCATTTGGAAAATGATAGTTGACCACTAGTTAGGCCCAGGAGGATTGCAGATCTTATATGGAAGGTGAGACATTAAACTTTCTAGAAAATAAAATATTTTTATGACTTTGAAATAAATGAAAAAGTAGTAATTATAAGGGAAATGGACTGACAAACTGGACAGATTAAAATTTAGAAATTCTGTTTATTAGAATTAGTTATGTGCTGCTGAATTAGATCTGCTAGTATTTTACTGGGGATTTTTACTTCTAGGTTCGTCAAAGATATTGGTCTGTAGTTCTCTTTTTTGCTATGTCCTTGTCAGGTTTTGATAGCAAGATAACACTGGCCTCGTGAATAAGTTTGGAAGGGCCCCCTCACTCTCAATTCTATAGAATAGTTTGAAAAATATTGGCATTAGTTCTTATTTAAAAGCATGGTAAAAGCCAGGCATGACAGCTCACGCCTAAAATCCCGGAGCTTGGGAGGCTGAGACAGGAGGATCACAGGTTTGAGGTCAGCCTCAGCAATTTAGCAAGAACCTCAGCAACTTAGTGAGACCCCTATTCTAAAATAAAAAATAAAATAGGGCTGGGGATATGGCTTGGAGTTAAAATGCTCCTGAGTTTGATCCCTGGCACAACAAAAACAACAAAAAAGTCTTTGGCTTTTCTTTATTGGGAGACTCTTTAATACTGATTCAATCTTATTACTTATATTGGCCTATACAGGTTTTTAAATCCTTTTGGTTCAATTTTGGTAGGTGGTATGTGCCCAGAAATTTGTTCATTTCTTCTAGATTTTCCAATTAGTTAGCATATAGTTTTTTAAATAAACTCTAATGATCATTTACATTCAAGGTTATTGTTGAAAGATATAGAATTAATCCTGCCATTTTACTAATTTTCTTCCAATTGTTGTGAATAATCTTGGTTCATTTGTTCATCTTTATTTTTTATGGTTTTCTGCATTGACAATGTTTGGTACATTTCTATTTCTTTTTGTGAATCTATTCTTCTTTGACTTCTGGATGAAGGATTCTCTTAAGCATTTTTTGTTATTCTGGTCTGGTGGTCATGAATTCCCTTAGGTTTTGCTTATCTTAGAAAGTCTTTATTTCTCCTTTGACCCCAAAGGATAGACTTGCTGGGTATGGTAATCTTGGTTGGCAGTTATTTTCTTCCAGAACTTGGGATATGTCATTTCATTTCCTGTAGGGTTTCTGCTAAGAAATCTGCTCTTTGACTAATGTGGTTGCCCTTAAATGTTACTTGGCATTTTTCTCTTGAAATTTTTTAAATTCTTTGATTTGGTTTGATTATAATATACCATGGTGATGATCTTTTCTAGTTATATCTATTTGGGGTTCTCTAAACCTTCTATGCATGGATTTTCATGTCTTTCCCAAGATTAGAGAAGTCTTCTGCTCTCATTTTATTGAATATGTTTCCTATGCCTTTAACCTTTATTTCCTCACTGTCAGTTATTCCAGTGATGTGGATGTTTGTTTGTCTGATTTTTTATTTTTATTTTTCTATTTCTTGGTACTGGGGATTGAACCCAGGGGCATTATACCTCCAAGATACATCTCCAGCCCTTTTTATTTTTATTATGAAACAGAATCTCACTAAGTTGTTGAGGGCCTTGATAGGTTGCTGAGGCTGTCCTCAAACCTCCAATCCTCCTGCCTCAGCCTCCCAAATACTGGGATTACAGGCATGTGCAACCATGCCCAGCCTGGACGTTTGTTTTGTTTAACAGTGTCCTAAAGATCTTGAATGTTCTCTTCATTCTTATTTTCCTTATTTTTTGGCTCTGTTACTGGTAAGGGTCTTGGGCACTAGCTGTACCAGTAATGGTAAGGGTCCTGAAGCACTTGTCCTGTGACCAGATAATGATGCAAACCCAAGAACTTAATGGGAAGTGATGGAGGAATCAAAGCACTCCCTCTGTGGGGCCCACACCCAATCCTGACAGCCATGTGTGGTCAGACAGGTGTGGGGACAGCGGCAGAACCACAAAGGTGTGGTGGCAACAGGTCCTGTGGTGTTCCTCTGTGCTACAACTATGGAAGTGTCTGCCCAGGAGCTGGACCTCAGCCCCCTAGCCCTGGGGTATGTGCCTGGAGTCAGGTGGCCACCAAAGCTTTTGTCCCCCTGACTCTTTCAGCTATAATGCCCACCAGGGAGCACGTGGGATCTGGGCATGGCTGGCAAAATTCTCAGGGCCATGAGTGCCTATGGATGGAGTGGCAGCTGGGGTTTTTCTCCCCTCGACTCCTTCAGTTGAAATGCCCATAGGAAGGAGCAGGACATGGCCAGACCCAGGCAAAGTTTCTCTCTGTCTCTCCTTTGGTTGTGTGCCCAAGGCCACCTCAGCACAGCCCTGTGGGGGCAGCAGTGGAACCATGTGTTTTTTCTCTCACCCGGTTAGTAGCAGGTGCCAGTGAGAGGGAAGAGAGGGGAGCAATGGGAACTACACAGGCTGCTGCCTTCAGTCTTGGCCCAGACATGAGTCTGCATGTGACTGGTCCCACCCCGGGTCTCAGAGGACAAGCTCCCCCATCTCCTGGTTCGTTAAGGCAGTTCCATCCATTCCCCTCCATTTCACAGCACCCATCCCCTAGAATGCGAGTGCGAGGCAGAGTCACTCTGCTGGGCCAAGGTGGGCATGTGAGACACTTACCACTGAGGTATGTGAGGCAGTAGAATGTCTGTGGGGTCCCAGAAAGGGGAATATGTAGTCTTCTAACCCTACACAGTCCCAATTCACACAGTAGGTTCCTTCCCAATATGGCTCCTGGCTACAGCACCCTGGGGATTCACTGGGAGATGATATGAATCCCTTTGCAAAGTCAGGCTACTGTGCAGATTTCAGGCCTCTTGTCTATTTAGGCTATAAGCCTGCAGGGACCACAAAATTGTCAATGGCTCTGATTGCCAGTATCCACATTGATAGAGTTTTCTGGGACCCTCTCTTTCTCCTTCACCCCTGGAGAGGGGAGACTCTCCCTCCTCTAGCTGTGGAGCTGGGGTGGAAGATGACGGGATATTTCCCTTCTCGTACTATGCTGTTGTCCCAGGTCTCCGAGTCTTACAAGTCAAACAAGCAAATTTTGCTGATATCCAGCATTCTCCCACAGTCACTCACCTCAAAATGCAGCTCTGCACGTGTTGCTTTGGTTCTTCTTTATGGAGAAGGTGGTGGAGGCCAGGTGCTTCTATTCAGCCACCTTGAAAGCTCTACTTCATGGGTTTAATCCCCTGGTTTCCAAGATGTCCTGGGATCTTCTCTATGGGTGTCTGAGCACCTGCAGGTCACATAGCTACAGAGGCTATGGGTGGAGAAATCAGGGCGTCTAGGAAGAGAGGAAATAGGGTCCCTGAAATACATTTTTTAAAACTTTAAAGTAATAGCACATTCCCAATAGAAAAATAGGCAGGGTTCTTTTTTTCCAGGACAAAAATTATTTGTATTGTTATTGCAATTTTTTTTTTGCAGTACTGGGGATTGAACCCAGGGGCATTCTACCTCCAGGCTACACCCCCAGCCCTATTTTTTATTCTTTTTTTATGTTCATTTATTGGTGCATTGTAATTATACATTTTGATATATGTCAGGGTTCTTGAAAAATAATTTCCAAAAAAGAATATATCCAAATGGCCAACAAATAGAGGAAAATGTGCTCAAGTGCATTAGTTAAAAGAGAAATGCAAATTAAAACTACAATAAAATACTAATATATATATATATACATATATATTCCTATATGTTTTTGGTTTAAAAATTTACATAACAGAGAACTGACAAAAGATATAGAATGGGAATTGTCATGCCATGCATTACTCATGAGAGCATATATTTGGGTAAACATTTTAAAAATACTCTGATGTTATCTGTTGATGTTGAATATATGCATTCTCTAAGATCCAGCAATTTCATATACATACAACATAAACTTCTGCAAGCATATATCAAAATAATGCATAATATTATTCACAGCAGCATTATTCATAACATTCCCAAACTGGAATGTCCCAAATGTCCCATCAACAGAATGTGGATACTTGTGGTATATACATTCAAAGGATGAAAATCAATGAACTACAGTTATATGAAAGACTACAGATAAATATCACAAATGTATGGATGAAAGATTCCAGATACTATAAATATATATTATATATACAATATGATTTCATTTATGTATATTTCTAAAGCAGGTAAATTGACAGACGTAAGGATGGTGGTTATTTTGGAGAGGAGAGAGAAGTAATAATTAGAAATGGTCACAGGAAGGCTTTGGGAATACAAGATATGACTTTTACACAGGTGGTGGTTAAATGGGACTGTACACTTTTAATAATTTGGTGAGCTGTATAATTATAATATATACTACATTTATTTTAGGTACAAAGTTTTAAAGATAAAAACTTAAGCTAGACCATTTTATTTTCTGCTCAAATACTGACCCTTTCTTAGAGTGAAAGCAAAGTCTTTATAAATGGCCTACCTGCCTACATGATTCTACTTTGCCATATTGTCCCTCTGCTGTGGTGTCTCACTGTTTCCCTTTGCTTAACCTGTGGTAGCCATACCAGCCTGCCTGCTAGTTCTCCAACATACTATGCTTTCTTCTGCCTCTGGTTCCTATGATTGGTTGTTGATTTTGCTTGGAATACAACTCCTCCAGCTAGCCATAGTTTGTTCTCTCAGTTCAACACTGCTTACATGCCACATTCTTATGCAGTTTTTTTAATCCTTCCAACTAAAATCGTAATCCCCAATTCTAACATTCCCTCCACGCTCCACACTTCATTTTTCTCCATATTATTTTCAAATATACTATATAATTATCTAACTTAGTTTATTTATTTTCTTCTCATTCCAATACAATTTAAGTACTGTGATGGTAGGAGTTTTAGGGTTGTTTTCTACAATATCACCAGGATCTGAGTTAATGTTTGACACTTGGTATGCATCTGATAAATATTTGTGGAATGACAGGATGCCAATTAAATTTCTTGAACTGCCAGCTCTTTGTGCTCTATGTAATGTGCAACTCAAATATCTCTAACAAACTATACATGTACAGATATTTGATAAGCAAAGAACGATTTCTTCTTCTTTGAAATATAGGGAGCCGGGCGTGGTGGTGCACGCTTGTAATCCCAGTACTTTGGGAGGCGGAGACCGGAGGATCCGGGTTCGAAGCCAGCCTCAGCTCTCTCACTCTCTCTCTCCCTGTCTCTCTCTCTCTCTCCTTAGTGAGGCCCTCCGTAACTTCGTGAGACCCAGTTTCAAAATAAAGTATAAAAAATAGGGCCGGGGGCATAGCGCGGAGTTAGAACGCCCCTGCATTCAATCCCCGGTACCACAAAAAAAAAAAAAGAAAAAAGAAATAGATATAGGGAGCCAAATAGAGCTTCCTACAGTAGCTATTATGACAATCTCTTTTACTACTTATTCCCCAAGAAACTTCTACAATAGGTGAATACCAGAGAAGAAATAAAAGATAGAATCTAATTCTACATCTTCACTGTTCTTTAGGGAAAAGTAAGATTTGGTGTTTGATTGTAAACGAAATTTGAAAATGATCTCCTTTTTTGAAGAAACTCAATCAAATCATTGAGAAATCCCTAAATCCCAAAAGGCCATGATGCAAGCAAATAGATATAAACGACACTTCACCTGGGCTCTTGTTTTATCTGCTGACATGTACCTGGAAGTCAGCAAAAGAGCATATTTTAGCGCTCACTCTTTGCACCCTGTGAGTGATTGCAAGCTGGATCATCCAATTTCTTGGAAGTCTCCCACGTGTCTTTTGCTCCATGGAGTAATATTTTCTCTCCCAACTCTGACCTTCTCAGCATTCATCCAAAAAGTGAGTGGAAACTTATAACATGTGAACCACGTGTGCTCAGTGTTTTGCAAAAATAAAGTGACACATTTTCTTCTTGTCTTTGGGAAAACTAAAAATATTTTATTAGAATAAAACTGGCAAAAAATAAGTCTCTAAAGTTGTGGAATTTCTTCTTCTTTCCCTGACTTCTGGAGGACATTTTTCACTTAACTATCATTTCCATTAAAATTTTCATTTCCCTTTAAAATATTATATATATGTATTATATATGTATATATATGTATTATATATTATATATTATATATTATATTATATATTTTATATTTTATATTTTATATTTTATATTTTATATATATGGAGAGAAAGAGAGAGAAGAGGAGATGGAAGGGGGTTTAGGATTTTACAAAAGGATGTATATTAACTGATAAACAGCCAGAAAAGGGTTTATTTATTTTGTGGGTTTTTTGTTACTTGACGAGTAAATATGGTATATTTGTCTTTCCAGAGATATTTTCTCTTGCATCGTACAAATTGCTTTACAGTTCTATTAGATTATTAATTAGTAATTTGTAATGGTATTGTGTGTTCTTTAAGTAACAAAAATACTCCATCTGTATGTATTGTTGTTGTTGTTGTTGTTATTGTTGCACATGTAATATTTACTCTAAATTGTATGTATTATTGGACAAGTATTATCCCCAGGAAATATCCTGAAACAAAAAAGGTAAGTACCAATAATGACTTGAAACAAATCCTTTGTTGATGAAACTTCTCTAAGTAAAATAAATGAACTGAAATAGCTAAGAGAAGGGTCCTGAATAAGTAGGACACAAGAATTTCTCAAGGACAAAGAAATAATCTGTTGAAATATAAATTATTGAAACAATATATTAGGGGACATGATTCCCTGAAAGACTTTTGTGACTGAGTGAATTCTTTCCTTAATAACATTTAACACATTAAATCGAGACAACTCAGCTCAGCATGGTGGCACACACCTGTAATCCCAGTACTTGGGAGGCTGAGACAGGAGGATCACAGGGTTAAGGACAGCCTCAGCAAGTAGTGAGACTCTCATCAACCTAGCAAGACCCTGTTTCCAAATAAGAAATAAAATCGGGCTGGGGGTGTAGCTCAAAGGTAGAATGCCTCTAGGTTCAATCCCCAGTGCCATTGATGATTGATAATGATGATGATGATGATGATGATGATGATGATGATGATAGATAGATAGATGATATATAGATAGATGATAGATAGATAGATGATAGATAGATAGATAGATAGATAGATAGATAGATAGATAGATAGATGATAGTGATAGATAGATGATTAGATAGATAGATGATAGATAGACAGACAGACAGATAGATAGATGGATGATAGATAGATAAGGACAACTGATAGCCTCAAAGATTCAGCCAGCCTAATTTGCTCCATTTGTTTTTATACAGGCTCAGGGGCAAAGAGAGTCTATTGACAGTAGTCCCTCCGATTTAGATGTCCTCTCAGTGGATCTCAAAAGAGTCAGTCATCTATGTGCAGTATGACCTGAAAAATCCTGATATTTTCTCCTTGTAAACAAATACATCAAGGATTTCTGACTCAGGATCATAGATTCTTACCTTAAAAACATTCCTTATAAAATGCAAAGATGTTTCCAGGTATGGAAAACAAGCAAAAATGTATTAAACTTTGCTGTTCACCCCACAGTTATAAAACTTATCAACTCTTCAATGGTTCCTGCATCTGACTGGACCACGACTAACAAGTATGAGCACAGTCCACCCGGCCATAGTGACTTGGAGGTTTCTCCCTGGGGTTAGTTGCCATAATGGGCAAGTCTAATTCATATATTCACTAGGAAGCGTGTCAAAATATTTAGCCAGAGCTGTTGAGAGGCCATAGCATAGGACTCTCCCTGACAGTGTCTACTGCATCAAGCTGCCCAAAAGGAAGAAAGCATATTTTTTTTATATAAGCACTGGTACACATACATGAAGTAGCATAAAACATCATTTATCCTCGAGTGGCAGGGGTCTTTTTTTACTACCACTATAAAATACCAAAAGTAACCTAGAATAACAGACAGTGAAAATAAATATCAATTTGTTCCCTGTCAAACAATGCATTGAGATGGGGATCTCTTAAAATATCTCGATGTAGTGTTTTGTTGTTTTACTGTAAATTATAAAGTATAATTATGAATTATAATTTATAAGTTATAAATTATTCATAATAGTGCTGAAATAAGTCCACTTTCACAGAAAAGTAGCACAGCATCAATAAGGCAGGTAAACAGATAAAAGAATAGACTAATTGAGTATAGGTAATTGATGAATCCTCATAAACACAAAAGTTAGTATTCCTAATATTTGATCTAAGGTTCTTAGCAAGATAACTTTGAATCTAATTCATTTTTACTCCTTGCTACTATTGCGACTTTGAAAAATAATAACATTTGTTCAGGGGTGAATCATGCAAGTGAGTTCTGCTGATTAAGCTACAGCTTGATTATTTAATACCTTATGAAATTAATGATAAAGAAATTTGGTGTTTCCAGGAAAAGCCAGCATTCTACATTAAACTGAGATCGCGTTTGCCATCTCCATGCCTTCCACGCCAAAGAATGTGTCCACTAAAGAAAGCACAATGTCCGTCAGCCACTTTATCCTCCTGGGCTTTCCTTCAAACCCCAAAATGCAGCTCCTCTACTTCGGGCTCTTCTCAGTCACCTACACTCTGACGCTGATGGGGAACGCGGCCATTGCCTGTGCCGTGAGGGGAGACCGGCGCCTCCACACCCCCATGTACATCTTCTTGGGGAATTTCTCTCTCCTGGAAATATGCTATGTCACCACCACGGTCCCCAACATGTTGGCCAACTTCCTCTCCACGAGCAAGTCCATCTCTTTTGTGAGTTGTTTCGCACAGTTCTACTTCTTCTTCTCCTTTGGATACGATGAGGGCTTCTACCTTTGCATCATGGCCTTGGACAGGTACCTGGCCATCTGCCATCCTCTGCATTATCCACGCATCATGACCAGACAGCTGTGCACTGGCCTCGTCATCTTCGGTTGGTCGTGTGGGTTCATCATTTTTCTAACTCCATTTCTTTTCATTTCTCGCCTACCCTATTGTGGCCCAAATATTATCGACCATTTTGTGTGCGATCCGGTCCCACTGATGATGCTGTCCTGTTCTGAAGACACCACCACCCAGCTCATCTACTCTTCTTTCAATGCTTTCTTCATGGTTGGCACTTTTCTCTTTATCCTTTGTTCCTATGCCCTGGTCATTCTGGCGGTGCTGCGCATGCCCTCGGCAGCCAGCAAACACAAGGCTTTCTTGACTTGTGCCTCTCATTTGACAGTCGTCACCCTGTTTTATGGTTCTATTATGGTGATGTATGTTAGCCCTGGATCAGGACGCACAGAGAAAAAGCAAAAAATCATTACCTTGTTTTATTCTGTGATAACGCCTCTATGCAATCCCCTAATATATAGCCTGAGGAACAAGGAGATGAAGGATGCTCTGAGGAAAATCTTCAGGACTGAACAAGGTATTCATAAAATATGAGAGACAAAGCACATGTCTCAATTCAACCTAGTTTAGTAAGACTTGAGTGATACATGTGTCTATGAATCCATCACACTCATTAAGAACCACTGTACTGAGAATCCACTGTCATTTTAACCACCACCCACCTGGAGGACCTGGGTTGAAATGACTTTGTGAACCTGAAAGGCAGGATAATTGTGAATTCGAGGGAAAGGGGTCCAATATTATACTGTGTATAGAAAATACAAATCAAATAGCTGAACAAACACCTTAAAAAGTTACTGTAAAAGGAAGAAACTATACATGATTTAGAACTTCAACCAAACTGAATTTACTAGTAGGTTTAAAGTGTTGATCATGTTAACACTGATATTCATCTGAGAATCTTAAGGAGTATCCACACCAGTTCCATTTTTCTTGATTATATAAGAAAGAGGGATAAAAGCTAGTGATTCTTAATAAATTATCACAATTATGTTATTTTCTTCTTGCTGGTAGTTTTTCTCCCATTTTCCTACAATGCTTGTAATCTTGTTTAAATTACTTTCTAACCAAACTTTACTCACCCAACTGAAATTCTGCCTCATGTTAAGCCTGCTGTCACTTAAGAGAATTGCAAATTATTTGGTACATTAAGAACCATCTCCATAATACTCAAAGAAAAGTTGAAGGAGTTGAAAGTAATTTTCTCCAGAGGTGGTAAAGAGAACCTTATAGAAATATTTGTCTCTTTAAACCAAGAGCATGTGTAACTTGGAGAAAAGAAAAGAAAAGAAAAGAAAAGAAAAGAAAAGAAAAGAAAAGAAAAGAAAAGCTAAAATAAAAATGAGAAAAAGAAGCATTTCCAGAAGAAGAATGTCCATAGATGTGCCTTCACTGGACCTACATCTCTTCCTCAGCTCATCCCTATGGTGTCATGGTGGAAGCAGAGCAGGTTTCACACACGACCTGCTGACCAAGGAATAGAGACCCTCAGGCTTGGTTCACAGATGGATTTCCTGAATATGCCCATAGACAAAAGGTTCGTTGTACTAGTCAGAGTGATCTAATTATCAATGGTTGAGGTAGTGGTGGAAAACTAGAGGAATGTATATTTTTCTGTTATATTTGGGAGGCAAAATAGAGTATATTTAGGTGGGGGATTAGAGAGATTGTCAGATATCCTCAGTGTGGTGCCATGTCTCCTCCCCTGTTGCTCCAGTGCACACCAGCCTGACTTCTAGTGGTCAACCCTGGCATTTCTTTTCCCAAGGGCTTTCTCTGACCTCAGACATCTGTTTCTGCTATCCCTGCTTCCATCTGGATGTGCTGAAGAATTGATGCTTTTTGATGGCAGTCTTTACCTAATGACTGTCAGGAATTGTTGTATAAATATCTTCTACCTCTTGGAGAGGATGTT
The DNA here is from genome assembly GCA_004027185.1 of Glis glis. NCBI lineage: Eukaryota > Metazoa > Chordata > Mammalia > Rodentia > Gliridae > Glis > Glis glis. The sequence continues at coordinate 31,468 of PVJS01008646.1, forward strand.
TCTGAGAGCAGTCTTCTTCCAGCTCCCAGAGTTTGTCTTGGTTTAATCCCTGGGTAACTGGCTTCAAGGTGCACTCTATCAGCAGCCTTCCCTTCCCTGTCCCACTTCCCCCCTCTAACCTACCAAATAAACTACCTGCACATAAATCCTAGATTCCCAAACCCTACAGTCTGATGAATGGGAATCCCATTCCCTTAGGAAGAGAGGAGGAGAACTCCGTTTGAGGCAGCTCATTAGATGAGTTTTGGAGTTGAGTGTGAGGTACCTCCAAAGCATCCCAGTAAAAATATCTGGCAGTCAGATAGAAACATCATCTAGTAGTTTTGGGAACTCTAAGGATGTAGTTTGTAATCTGATGTAATCACTAGCAACTACGTGATAATTAAAGCTTTCAGGAATGAAATGGCCTAGATGACAGTATAGCATTGAAAGATTCAAAGGCCCAGAAGCATCCTTGCAGAACTTCAGTGTTTAGTGGCCAAATGCAGGGCTGAGCCCACAAACTAGAGAGGGGTGGTGTCTTCAGGAATGTGGAAATTTTCTGGGAAGTCAGCAAGAAAACCAGAATAGAGTTGTCACTGAAGCAGAAGAAAAAGAATGTCTCAAGGACTGATCAGCAGTGCTAGATTCTGCTGAGCAGAAAGAGACACAAATTGGAAAAAAATGAAAGTCCATTAGACATAGGGATATGGATGCTATCGGTGGTTTTGCCATGAGCCTTTCAATGATGTGGTAGAGAGGAATTTATATGTAAATATATTCGAGAGGAGAACATGAGGAAAGGATGAGGCCTTCTCGCTGTTTCTTAATACATACCAAGCACACTCCTGCCTTGTGGCATCTAGTCATACTGTCTCTGATGCCTGGAGCCCTTCTCCCCCAGATATTTCCCCCAAATATTCCCTTTTTAGTGAGGCCTTCCCTGACTATCTCATTTAAAATTGCACACAGACAGGGGAGGATGTTGGTCAGAGGTACAAAGTTTCAGTTAGAGAGGATGAGTATGTTCCACAGAGCCATTGAAAGCATGATGATTACAGTTTATGGAAATGTATTGTATACTTCAAAGTGCTACGATAGAGGATCTTAAATGTTACCACAATAAAATTATAAGTATATGAGGTGATGAATATATTAGTTTAATTTACTCATTTCAAAGTGTATACATGTATCAAAATATCACCTAGTATGTCATAAATAGATGCAGTTTTTATTTGTTCATTGAACTTTTTTGCATTTCATTTTAAATTGACAGACAATAATTGTATATAGTTATGGGATACAATGTAAAGTTTGATATAAGTATACATGGAATGATCAAATCAGGCTAATTAGCACCTCAAATATGAATCATTTCTTTGTGGTTAGGACCTTTAAAATTGTTTTTTAGAGGACTGGGGATGTAGCTCAGTGGCAAAGCGATTGCCTTGCATGCAGAATGCCCCAGGTTCAATCCCCAGCCCTGCAAAAAAAAAAAAAAAATCCTTTTTAGTGACTTTGAAATATCAATATAGTATTATTAAGTATAATCTCCATGTTGCACCATAGAGCACCTGAAATTACTTCTATCTAACTGAAACTATTTACCTATTGACCAACATCTCCATTTCCCAACCTCCCATCTCTAATCATCAAAGAAATGCAAGATGCAAGTTAAACCCACAATGAGATAACATTTCACACTTGCTAGACTGGCTATTATCAAGAGGATGAAAGGTAAGTGTTGGTGAATATTAGTCAGCATGTAACCTTAATAAAGCTGGGGAGAGGAGCTGCACCCCTGTACCTCCTGCACACCCTCCTACCTGTATCAACCTGCCCTTCATTCTTTTTCCCCACCTATGCTCATTATCCTCTACCTATATAGTTTCCTTATTTATCATATTTCTTCCCCTATAAGGATGTAAGTTCCAAGAGTCAGGGATTTTTTTTCTTTGAATTACATGTACTCTTTGCTTTCGATGTAAAGTAAAATATTTCAAGTAAATTTAATAAACGCATATATTCTCAGAGGGCAAAAAAGTAGTACGAAAACAATAACAAAAAATGAAGCTCATAAAAACTTCAAAGGTTATAAATTAAGCTGGGTGTGGTGGTACACACTTGTAATCCCAGTGCTTGGGAGGCTGAGATAGGAAGATCGCAGGTTCAAAGACAGTCTCAGCAAGTAGTGAGACTTTCATCAACCTAGTTAGACCCTGTTTTAAAATAAAAATAAAATAAGGTTTGGTTAGCTCAGAGGTAGAATGCCCTTGGGTTCAATCCCTAGGACCACAAAAAAGGGTAATAATAGAATCAACATCAAGTTAATAATATTAACACAATTTTATATTAAATTTTGGAACTTAAAGAAATCTATTATGTCTATATGGTATACAGGAAATGAATACTGAACACCTGCTTTTTGGTCCCATCTCTGTCACTAGCCAACAATATTGCTACTTTGAACAAATGACTCGCCCTGTTTTCTCACACACTAAAAAGGAAGGACTGGGTTCCTTTAAGATCCATTGTTCTCATTCTAGTTCATGTTTTCTTTACATAGAGAGATCACAGTATATGGCATACTCTGCAATTTTCTTCTGCTAGCAAAAATAAATTGTAATGAGAAACATCAGTATTATGTAGGCCTTCAAAATAATTCAAAAATAATATTATATTCTATCAGCCATATTTATGGCAACATTGTGTGGTGTGGTTATTTTATAGGAGAAATCAAAATAAAGGTACTGTCTAACCAATATCTGTAACTGACAATAATAAAATATTAAAACAGCCATTTATAAGAGTTTATTGTGTGCCAGGCCTATGCTTTCTTTTATTATCATTTATTTTATTTTATTTTTTATTGGTGCATTGTAATCATACATCTTGATGACATTCAGGGTGATAGAGGCATACATGCACACAGCACTAGTTGAGCCCTCCCCCAGTTCCCACCCCGCTCCCTCTCCCTCCCACCTGCCCGTGCAGGGCACTGTGATTGGCATTGATATGTTTGTGTTTGTACATCATGTCCATTGAGGTATTTTCGTCTTCCTTCCCCCTTCTACCTCCCTTAGTTATGTCCCCTCCTTCACTGCACCAAGGTTTCTCCTCCTTTGTCTGGAGTCCCTCATGTGTCCCAGTTTCTCCCTAGCTTCCACATATGAGGGAGAACATCCAACCTTTCACTTTTTGTGACTGACTAATCTCACTTAGCATATTATTCTCCAGCTCCATCCATTTCCCTGCAAATGACATACTTTCGTTCTTCTTTATGGTTGAGAAGAATTCCATTGTGTGTATATCCCAGAATTTTGTAATCCATTCATCTGTTGATAGACATCTTGGCTAGTTCTATAGTTTGGCAATTATGAATTGTGCAGCTATGAACATAGATATGCATGCATTACTATGGTAGTCTAATTTCAATCCCTTTGGGTAGATACCCAGGAGTAGTATAGCTGGGTCATATGGTAGGCCCATTCCCATTCTTCTGAGGACCCTCCACACTGTTTTCCAAAGTGGTTGCACTAATTTGCAATCCCACCAACAATGTATCAGAGTTCCTACTTCTCTATGTTCTTACCGGCATTTATTATTGTTAGTGTTTGTGTGATTTATTATTGTGTTTGTGTGATGTGGTTATTTTATAGGAGAAATCAAAAGAAAGGTAACGTCTAACCAGTATCTTCTGTAACTGACAATAATAAAATATTAAAGGAACCATTTATGTGAGGTTTTTTTGTGCCAGGTCTATGCTTTCTTAAGGGGTGAATACAGGATTTTTATCCATTTTGTTCGCTGCTGTATTCATAAGCATTTAGAAGATTTCCTGAAACAGAGACAACCAATCATTATTGTTGAATTAACAAATCAGCTCTTAATATTAAACTATGAATATAAATAATATAAGCATGCGTAGTCAATTTTACATTTAAATGCAAAGATGAGCCTAACTATAAACATATAGAAGGATAGGTGGAAAAGAAAACAAATGTTAATTGTTATTTTCTTCTTGCTGGTAGTTTTTCTCCCATTTTTCTACAGTGAACATGTAGTTCCATTTGTATAATATCAGCCAGACATATTTGTTAAAAGAAATTAACCTTAAGAGATGTCTCAGGAAGGAAAGGACTCCTCAAACCATTGCCTCCAAGACTACACGCAGAGGGGGCAGAGAGTAGAGTAAGGAGACGACATCTTCAGACTTCTTCAGCATAAAACTCCACAAAGATAGTTGTTTAAAAGACCTTCCCCATGCACTAAGCTTTGGCAATTACCATAGTGTGTGTGTGTGTGTGCGTGTGTGTGTGTGTGTGTGTGTGTGTGTGTTACACCCGCAGCCCTATTTTATTCCTTATTTTGGAACAGGGCCTCACTAAGTTGCTGAGGCTGGCTTCGAACCTACAATCCTCCTGTCTCAGCCTCCCAAGTACTGGGATTACCAGTATGTACCACCATGCCTGGCTCCAAAATCTTATCACTGCCCCAAATATGGGATTAAGGATTCAACACTTTGACTTGAGAAAACCTTAACTATGAAGAGTTGCTTCAAAGGTGGGGAGACTCCATAAGGAGTCACAAATATTATATGTAAATTATAATATATACATATATACATATATATATCATACTCACTTTCACTGCAAATTAGATTCAATTTGGTACAACATATTGGCAAGAACATAGCAGAGTGGTAAAAATCAAACCCAACTACGAAAGACTGTAAATTGTTCTTCCCAGATCAGTATTAGATGACACAGTATGTTCTCTGAGTCTCTTTTCCTCCTCCCAAATTATAGAAGGAAACAAGAAAGACTCAGGGCCACACACACTCCTTAGGGGAGGCAGAAAGGGCAGTCCAGGTGTCCTGAGTCCGCCTGGCCCTCCACCAAGCCTGGATGCTTCCAAGCCTGTTCTCAGTTGAATAGTGATCCAGGGACCCACTGCAGGTGGGTCCTTCTATTGCTTTCAGATGCTAGCATCTGCTCAGTTGTCAAATCCAGAAGCTCAATAAGGATTTAGTCTCCATCAGGGGCTTCCATCTTAGCTAATTCATAACCTCCTGGACCAAAAGGAAGGGATTGTTATTTTTGTTTGGTTGGTTATTTGCTTAATTATTTGCCAATGCACTGAAATAACTTATCTTACCCCGCAATGAATGAGCTCAGGGTTGTCCTGGCACATTCTGGCTATGTGGCTCATGCCCTCTCCCAGCGTCACTGTCTGAAGCCAGGGACCTCCCTGTGGTGAGGCGGAAGCCAGTGAGCTGCTGTAGATGACATGGAGCCAGGGTTGCCATGCCAACAACTGTTAGAAGATACTCTAGGATGAGGCAGGAGGACTGCAGGTTTGAGACCAGCCTCAGCAACTTAGCAAGATCCTCAACAACCTAGTGAGACCCTGCTTCAAAATAAAAAGGGCTGGGTGTTTAGCTCAGAGGTACAATGTTTCTGGGTTCAATCCCTAGTGAAAAGGAAGAAGGAGGAGGAGAAGGAGGAGGAGGAGGAGGAGAAGGAGGAGGAGGAGAAGGAGGAGGAGGAGGAAGGATTCTAGAGAAGAGAAAGGAAAGAAAGAAAAATGCAAAGAATGCTGAAGAATAATGGTAAAACATCTAATGTCTAAACTTAGAGTGGAGAAATGTGTATAACTTCTGGAGAACACTATTTTTTCATAAAAGCTGGTTTTCCAACATCTTCTTGGAGAGATATTTTTATGGAAAACTGTTTACTGGATGCAGCACATCTTAGACTAAAAGTAAAAGGATTGGGACTGATTTGGAGGTACATGGATTATTGTATTACCAGGAAGTTCGTATGAAATAAGCTATATAGCCATTAAAATAGCATAAAATCAAAACATGTTTTCTATAACAGATTGTTGAGTCAGATGTGAAGTGGCTTTGAGGTGCAGTATGAAACCAACCCCAAATGCTTCAGGGGTCTTCCAAAGTGCAAACTTGCAGTGTCCTTGAATTAGCACTGAAAGGAGAATAGGTTTGGGGGTTACCTAGTTATCTAGGTAATGTGGCTCTGGATAATTGTTCTAAACTTCTCCCAGCATCAGTGTGTCAGCACGGGCAGAGTGAGTGAGCACACTTATACAAGCACAGGACTCATCGGTTTGCTCAAGAAATGAGGAGGATCATCCTGCCACCTTGTGGCTTGAAGCCAACGTGCACAAAACCTGAAGATAGGAGAATGTGCTAGAGGGGAATATCCCAGAGTGCCTAACTGAAAAGGGAAGGTCCAGGAGCCCATCCTCTTCCCTCCTCCCTTCCTCCTCCCTCCTCCCTCCTCCCTTCTCCCTAGAGATATCAACTTGCCCAAAACTGCCCATCGCTATCAGCATAGGATTACAGTGTATTGGATTAATTGCTAAAAATGAATAGAGTCCGAAGTTCAGCTCTTGGGTGGGGTTTTTGCTGAAAGAGACTCCATATATATTTTTTTTTTCTGATTAGAGTGGCTTACTGCACTGTGAGCTCCTTGAAATCAAAGATGAATTAATTGCGTCCCTCCAGAGTCCAACATTCCAATGTCTGTTCAATAAATCAGGCTATTTATCAAGTATAGCGCTTTAGTGACAAAATTATTTAAGAAGTAAGCCCCCCAAAATGACAAAGTGTTAACCAGAATGAATGAAAGGTGTAAATAAACATTTTACAATGGCTAGTGGACATATTCAGATTAGATATAATCTTCACTAGTTCTTCAAAGGAAACATCAAGATGCATTTAGACAAATCTAATCTCTAGACCACTGAGAACTTGGTTTTTAGTGGTTATTATGGTTTCAAGCCTCTTTTAATGCACCTGTGCCAATCTCATTGAAATATTTACAGAACTGAGAACTTGGAACTTAATGTAGAATCTGCTGACACCAAGCCTGGCATAGGATAGACCTTGGGGAAGGCCTGGGGAATATGAATGCTAAAGAACACTTCAAGTGATTCTTACACAGTCTGATGTGTGAAGGTCACTGGACTTTCTGAGAGAGCGAGTGAGGTCCTGTCCTGCTCCTGGGTGACCTGTAGGTGCGGGAGAGGAGTCTAACTTTTAATCCACTGCACCTGAGGAACAAGATGGAGCTGCACAGTTTCTCCTAGGGGGTGACTGGGAAGAAACTCTGGGTTGGGTCTTGTTAAGGTCAAATGTACTGTCAAAAGAAGCACAGATAGGAAAGAAGAACTCCAGGAGTCCTTGAAGTAACGAGTGACATTCATTCTGAACTTGTTTTTACAGTCCAGAGCCAGCCTGGAGGTGACAGGTGAGGACCAAGCCAGAGGAGCCCTGACCAGGCAACAGTTTTGCTGATGGACTCGGGAGGCTCTTCCCCTTGGACTCATCGCTGCACGGAAACACGCTGGGGAATTGAGGATTGAGTGATGACCGTCCCTCCTGCTCCCAAGAGGCCAGAACAGTATGCATAATAAAAGGACAGGAGGGCTTCCTAGCACTGCACTAATTTTTGTGCACCTGCTTTAAGAGGATCTTTTGAAGGAAAAACGTGTGTCAATGTTCTAAATCTTGGAAACTCAAGATTGTTTTAGAAATGTTAATAAATATACATGTGGGAGTCCCTTGACTGTCCTAATGTAATATCCACTTTGTTATAACTGTTGCTACAAAAGGGGTCATAACCCTTTTATGTTTATTTGTAAACATGTTTTAGATTATAGAAAAAGAAACACTGTGATATCAGTCATTGACAAAATTCATATGCCTATTCACTTAGCTCTACAAGACTATCCTTGAAATATTTGTTTGAAAATCCTGTCAGAGTAATCTTATCCAGCACCTGTTTTTTCCTTGATATTTTCAGATAACATGACAGAATTCAGTGAGCTATAGTTGAATCAGACATGAAAAAGCGATTCTGACTTTAATTCTTTTGGAAAAACACCAAGGAGTGGTATAGAATACTATTATAATACATTCATATCCATGTTTATAGCAACACAATAATATACAATTCATAATAGCCAAATTATAGAACCAACCTAGGTATCTATCAACAGATTAATGGCTAACAAAAGTGTGGTATATATACACGACAGAATTTTACTCAGCCATAAGCAAACAATAAAATTATGTCATTTATAGGAAAATGGATGAAACTAGAGAATATTATGCTGAGATAAGTCAGTTGCAGAAAGTGAAGGGTCAAATACTTTTTCTCATATGTGGAAGCTAAAGAGAAAATGGGAAACAAACGGAACTTTAAATAATTGAGGGGAGTGACCAGTAAAAAGGTGGAAGCGGATGGGGAGAGGGGAGTGGAGAGGGAAAAGGAAGAACTTATGAAATAAACAGTTCAAATTGTGCTGTGCCCATGTATGAAGGTATCACTCCCAATCTTGCTGTTGCTATCTATGTACATGGATGGGAGGGTAGCAGGATGGGACCTGAAAGGAATCACACCAAGACCTGTGTGCATGTCTGTTTGCATGACTTTGAACCTCACTAAGATGTATAATTGCAGTGCACCAAAAAAAGAATTAAAAATGCAAAGTGAAATTAAGTTTTTAATTTCCCTCCAACTTGAAAAAGGAAAGTTGAACTGGTATTACCAGGTGGACAATACAATGTTCTAAGGCAGAAACAGAATGATCCCTCAATATGATGAGCTTATAAAAAGAAGAAATGAGCAGAGTGCTTCTCAAAGAGAAAGAAGTCTACTCTTTAATTCGGGAGATAAAGAAAAGATAATATTCTCAGACAGGGAGTGATGTTTCATCCCACAGGAAGGTAGGCTGAATGACAGCTTCAAGATTCTCAGCTTCCTGTAAGTCCACTCAAATGTCCCCATTCCAAGTTTCAGCATCCCAACATGTTTGGCTACCTGTGGATACAATATTAAAATACCCAATGCTTAGTGACTTTGAACAATCAAAACCATTTATTCTCTCTCATGAGGCCGAATTTACGGCACTCAGCTGGGAAACCTGTTTGCTCCATATGGTGTCGGCTCAGTCTTTAGTTATCTGGAGGCATAGTTATACCTGGAGCGGGCAAGAAAGATCACCTGAAGAGCTGCTGCTTGATGCTGGATGTTGGTGGGAAGCTCAGCTAATGCTTTCAACGGGCGCTTCTTAGTTCTGCCGAAGTGTTCCAAGATGCAATGGTGGGATCTACAGATCTCGCAAGCCCAAACTTGGGAATTACACAGCGTCACTTGGTCACATTCTGTTGACCAATAGGGTCAGTGGACCAGCCCATATTCAACAGGAGGAGAGGTAGAGATTATCCGGTGATCATCTGAGGAAATGGCAACGTCACATTCTAAAAAAGCATATATAATGAAGATATTCTTTGGGCCATCGTTGGTAACAAAATCTACTACAGCCCACCCTCTATCATGACCAATAGCATCTCTCTGATGTGGAAATGAGTTCAATTTGTCCTCCAGAAGGACCATTTCCTCATGGCATCAGGTATTAGTCATAATCGGTGCGATGTATTATTACAATGCACCAATAAAGTATAAAAATGAGCATTTGGACATACACTTTTAGAAAGTGGTAAGAGTTCAAAAGGTATTGAGTATGTAGGCAGCCGGGTGTGGGCCCAAGCAGGGTAGCATGCTCATCTTCATGGGGAAAGCATGGGGATAGAAATGGAAGGCTGGTGGCATACAGGGAGCTAATCAAATAAGCTGATACGTTAAATATAACATAAGCCAGGTTTCTTGCTATTAGTTAACAACTACAGAAAGGTTGAAAAACTCGGATGAACCCTGTGATGGTGGATTGGGATTGTATGCATCAGTGTGAGCTCATATTTTTCAATATAGATGGATCAATATAGAAATAGATATGTCCATTGAGGAGGCATGGGAGCAGTGGTGATCCAGTAACACCCACCATGTTCTATGAAAAGGAATCTTTGGAGGAAAAATGGCTGATTCTGGGTCTGGAATACCAAAAATACAAAGTGATCCTGGAATATGTTTTTGTTTGCCAGAAATCACTAAGTACTTGAGGAATGTAGGGGCATATTGATACAAAAGTAAGCTTCCACCAGCCACATCTGGGACGATTTGAACAACAAATAAGTGGTAATAACAGATAGTTACAGATTTGTAACTATCCAATAAATAAAGAACTTTGAGTACATACAGGTATAAATAAATAGATTGAAAGTTTAATGAGGAACAAGATTTTAAATAATTCCAAGTACCATCTCATAATCCGCCACTAATAAAGGGAAAAGACTTACTTTATGGTGGTGTACTCTAGCAGACACCAATCTTTTTCTATGTATTTTATTGGTGCATTGTAATGATGCATCATAACGAAATTCAAGGTGACATATTCATACATGTTCTCATCACTTGGTATGTTTCCCTTCACATTGCCCTCATCCCCCCTTCCCAGCGTATGTTAGTGAGATTGGTAGTGATGCCTTCATATATGGATATAACATTATTTAAACTGGCAAAAGCCAATTTTAATCAAAGGGATCATCATCCCAAATGGCATGAATTGAAACCATGCACCTGATAACAATGCCCTAGAAGAAGACGGAGTCTTTTCCTGCCAAGATACCTAAGTTGAATCTAATTTTAATTTATATAAGGCAAGCTGAAGAACATTGTACAAAATAGCTGGCCTGTATGATTTACAAATGTCATGGTCAAGGCAAGACCCAAGAACTGCTACTACTGAAAGAGAATAAAGAAACATGAGAATCATAGCAGTCATGTGGGTATGCCACACAGGTCTCCCTTCAAGAAATAGTTTTTGCTAAGACTTTCTTGGAGCCATATCACAGTCTGAGTCTCTTCTTATCCAATCCTCTTTCTTCCTTTCTCTTTCCACAGGTGTCAGACCCACATCTCACTCAAAGAGCTTTCCCTGGCTTTTCCTGCTGCCTTTCCCCATTATCTTTCACAGATCTTTCCCTCAGTAATTTCTTATACCTTTAGCTTTGTCTTGGTATCTACTTCCCAAAGGCCCCAAATAATGCTACAACTAAACCCATGCATAATGCTGGACAAGATTAGTTTGCTACCAAAAAGGAAGAAAAAAGATGTTAGGACAATTGGCAAAACTGTACTAAGGTTGTGAGGACTGAATCATAATAATGTAACCATGTTAATTTTAACCAAAATTAAAACTTTGTTTGCTGGTTATCCTTAGTAGAGTTTTTTTTTTCATAAAGAGAAAGGTCAGAAATAACTCCATGTTTAACATTAAAATTTGTGACTATTTTTCTACTGCTGAGTTCGTTTAGGGAAAAAATGGTATTCATTTAGTAATTATCTCTACAGGATCCTAGTTCAAACTGTATAAACCACTGTCAATTTTTTGTGATGCAAAATATAAATTAAAATAAAGAACTATATAATTTAGGTTTTTTTAAAAAAAGCCCACCTATGGAAAAAAATAGACATCTGTGATGGAAAGACAAAGCACAGTACTGGATAAATTGCTTATGAATTAAGCACTATGGGATGATTCATTCTCTTGCTTTCCACTATGCTGCTTCCAAACATTAATATCAGGAAGTGTAAAAGTATGTCTATGCCAGGAATTTTAAAATAAGCACTTACATTGAACTTAGAGGTATTCCTGTTGTTGCAGTGTACATGGAAACTACCTGCAATTTAGAATATGGCTCCAAATTAAGACTGCAGAGTGTCAATTTGGCTGTAATCAGAAAAGTTAAAGCTATCTTGGAGAATACTTTGTGAATGTTCATTAAATTCTGAATAAGCTATATGAGAGAATCGATTATATTGAAATCTAGAAAACATAAAAGTACAGTGAAATACAGATGCTACACAAAGAAGAAAAGGAGATAAGAGGACCAGGTGACAGCAAGGGGTCATCTCCCCAGTTCCCCTCGCTCCTACACCTCCCTCCAGGCTCCCGAGCTAGCTGTTCCTTTCCCCTGAAAGGCTCTCTCCCTGTTCTCATGGTCGGTTCCTTCAGTTTTGCAAGTCTGTGTTCATATGTTAATACCTCTGTCAGGCTTCCCTTAAAACTATTTAAAATCATAAGACCTGCCTCCCAACTCTAATCCCACACCACAGTTTTTTATTGAAAAAATATATAATTTACTTATTATTAATTTTGCTAGTTTTCTGTTACATACACACACACAGAGGATTGAATTGAGTTAAATTTAATTGGATTGAATTGAACTGAATTTTTCTATGTAGGCAGAATGTTTTTTCTCTTTTGTTTATCCCAAAAATCATACAGTCATTCAGGGCAAAAATATAAATAAGCATTTTGTTTTAATCCTACTATATGATCACAACAAACCAAGGGGGAATCCATGCTTGGCCACGCTGCCTGCTAAGCACTCTGTTAATGTTCATTGAATAACCCTACACCAGTTTTAGCTCCCAAAATGCCACTTTTCTAATGATAATCATAAAGCAACTGACATGTCTCCAAACAACTAATTTGAGAACTAATATTGGTGGGTAAAGTATGTATTTTCTTCCTTTAAAATAGGAACAGAGAAGCTATGTGTGGTGGTGCATGTTTGTAATCCCAATACTTGGGAGGCTGAAACAGAAGGATCACAAGTTCACAGACAACATCAGCAACTTAGCAACACCCTGTTTCAAAATAAAAAATAAAAGCCAGGTGTGGTGGCGCACACTTGTAATCTCAGTACTTGGGAGGCTGAGACCAAAGGATCTGGGTTCAAGGCTAGCCTCAGCTACTTAGTGAGACCCTCTTTCAAAATAAAAAATAAAAAATAGGGCTGGGGGTATAGCTCAGAGGTAGAATGCCCCTAGGTTCAATCCCCAGTACCACAAATAAATAAATAAATACATGCATACATACATACATAAATACATAAATAAATAATAAAATAGGGTTGGTGATGTAGCTCAGAGATAGAATGCTCCTGGGTTCAATCCCTAGTACCACCAAAAAAATTTTAAAAAGACCAGAGAGAGCTGGGCGTGGTGGCACATGCCTATAATACCAGTACTTGGGAGGCTGAGACAGGAGGATCGCAGGTTTGAAGCTAGTCTCAGCAACTTAGCCAAACCCTCAGCACTTAGCAAGAGCCTGTTTCAAAATAAAATAGGGCCAGGGGTGTAGCTTAAAGGTAGAATGCCCCTGGGTTCAATCCCCAGTAACACAAAAAAAGAAAATAGGAGCAGACAATCTTCCTATTGTAGATCTTCCTATTTTGGCAGTTACAACACGCTCTATTTTTATTTAATTATCCCCAAGGAACCTTTTGCAGTGCTGGTTACTTAAAGCACAAGAGAAGGTAAGAACCCAGGTCTACAAGTGCTCTGTTCCTCAGGGAATGGCAGGAGTGACAGTTTTATTGTGAATAAATAAAATTACAAAACTATCTCATCTGTTGAAGAAATACTTTTAAAATATCAGGGGGAAAGTATCAAATCTCAAAAGGCCATGATGTAAGTAACTAAACAGGAAAAAAAATTCCATCATCTGGGATTTTATCTTGACCATAAATATGAGTTTTGAAGCTAGGGGAAAGAAAAAAAAAACCTTTAAAATTTATTCTTTGGAACTCATGGAAGGTTGCAAACTGAATCATCCAATGTTTTCAGAAGCCCCTCACCTGCTTTTTACCCTGTGGGGTAATTTTTTATTCTCCTCTCGGAAATTTCTTCTCGGTACGAACCAACGAGTGAGTTAGTCTTTTACATACATTGCAACAAGTGCCAGGTGTCTGTGCATCAATGGATTTATAGACAAGTGCTTTCTTCTTGCTCAGAATATGTAAATACTTCATTTGGATAAAATTCAGACACAGAAGCTTAAAAGTACTAATTTTCTTTTGCTTTACTAAGTTTGGGGAAATACATTTATCTACTTTCCTTATCCCTTTAAAATATTAATGAGCATTGTTTACAATGATGCTTGGGGATTTTGTGTGAAAATGGATAACTCAGCCGGGCATGGTGGCGCACACTTGTAATCCCAGTACTTCGGAGGCTGAGACCAGAGGATCCAGGTTCACAGCCAGCCTCAGCTACTTAGTGAGGCCCTCCGCAACTTAGTGAGACCCTGTTTCAAAATAAAGAAAAAAATATATCTGGGGGTGTAGCCCAGAGGTAGAATGCCCCTGGGTTCAATTCCCAGTACCTCAAAAAAAAAGAAAAGAAAATGGATAATTCAAATTTCTGGAGGTAGATTTATCATCTATATTATGTTAATTTGTCATGTGTTTAATAGTGGAGGCATGGAACATCTCTAATTCCAGTCTAATATCTTATCCGCCCAACCCACGTATTGCTATCAGTTTCACTAGTTTAATATGTTTTGGCTTTATGTGAAATAACCCTTCTTTAGATGGCAAACTCATTTAACATTCGTGTGCTTTTTTATTGTTGCATTCATATATGATCTTTTTTGGATCACAACTTTAGTATCCCCAAGAAATACGGTAACAGAAGAGTCAAGCAGGGTGAGTATTTTCTTTGATTTGATATATGACTGTTGGGTTCCACTATCAACAAAATAACTAATTAAAGGAGCTGAGAGTAGGGTCCTGAGGAATTAGGACACAGGCCAGAGCATAAACGACTAAAATAAAGTGAGTTTTAAAAATTGAATCAACTGAGTTATGAAGAAATTGAATAACCATTAAGATCTGTGTGGCTACTGAGTGAATATTTTCTTCAAAGAATGCAGCAAAATAACTTATAAGCATCACACAGGAAGGATATTTTTGAAACAATAGCAATTGTTTCTTAACATTAATATTGTTCTGCTTTCTCTCTGTTTATGCATATAAGCACAATGTACATGTATAAGTACATTTTAGAAATTTTGAACTTGAAAGCACTCTATTTCCCATTTCTAATACTGTCTGAGAATGGCCAAGATTCACTAGCATTATCACTTGCTGTCTCCAAACAAAAAGACATTTATTCTTCTTCATCTAAGAAAATATCATATAGTCATTCAGGGTAAAAACATAAACAAGCATTTTGTCTTAATCTTACTGTATGATCACGACAGATCAAAGGAAAATCCACACTTACCAGAACAAATAAAAATAAGCAAGCAAAAAAATCATGTAATTTGTGAAATGATGGCATCCGCCCTACACTGCCACTGCCATGTGTGATAGATGGGCAAAACAAGTAGACTGAACCGTCCAGCTGCATTCAGACTCCACACATTCTCGTGGCTCCACAGGCAATGAGATACATTTGCCCCTTGGTATCCATGGGGAGTTGTTTTCCAGAATGCCTGGTCGATACCACATCCACAGATGTTCAAGCCCCTTGAACAAAAAGGTGTAGTATGTGCATGTAACCTACAAACTGCCTCCCCCTATTCTTTAAATCATCTCTAGATGACTTAAAATACCTAAAACAATTATAAAGGTCATGTGAACAGTCGTTCAGAGAACAACAAAAAAGAAAATACGCCCCTGTATTTAGTACAGATGAATTTGTTTTTCCTATTTTCTCTCCACCATTTGTTGAAACCACAGGTACAAAGAACAGATTAAAACAATAGTCTTTCCACTTAGATACCAAATGTGGTAGACAAGAGCAGGGTCTAAGGAACCCAGATATATAAAAGTTAAGCTTCATTTCAGTAAGAACCAACTGTGAGCAGGAGCCATGAGTGGGTGAAGTAAATATTACAAGCTTTAAGGTTGTCGCAACAGAAAAGGCATAAAAAGGCATGGTGTAAAAAAGCAGCAAAGTACACAGGCATGGTGGTGCACACCAGTAATACCAGCACTTGAGAGGCTGAGACAGGAGGATCGCAGGTTCAGGGCCAGCCACAGCAACTTAGCAAGGTCCCTCAGCAACTTAGCCAGACCGTTTGAAAATTAAAAAAAAAATAGGGCTCAGGGTATAGCTTGGAGGTAGAATGCCCCTGGGTTCAACCTCCAGTACCAAAAAAGAAAAGCAAAGTTATACACAAAAGATTAAGCACAGAAACCCATTCTTAAGAAGATAATATGGAAACCACATACACACCTTCTGTCCACTCTATGGTGATTTTGCAACAAATCTGTGTGCATTAAATAGCCTAATCACTCAGAGAAATTTCTCTCCCTAAGGTCAGTTACCCCAACTGACCTATGTCATTTTCACATTCACATGGCAAAGGAATCAAGATTTTCAGACAGAGAATTTTAGGTGCAAAAATGTGCCACTCTTCCTCCCACTGTGGAGCTGAAATCAGTAGGCTTGATAGAGAGGAAAATGCTTTTTAAGTACCAAACATGCATCGATTATAGTCATATAAAAATCATATTATCTTGGACCCAGAGAGGTCCTTTTAATCAATATACAATACCGTAAGAAGGCATTCATTGTATCACCATGAGGCAGGACCTTTGGAAATGTCTTAATATGAGTAGCACTTCACTGAGTATCATTCTCCATTTTACCAATTATAATATATTATCTTCATATGTTACTTCAAAAAGAGCTTCACATACACTGACTTTTATGTACTGTATGTACCTGCATGGTATACACATAACGACATACGCAAACAGAATAAAGCAACTTGTCAAAGTTACAGATTGTACCCCTTATCCTGACTTTGTGTTTGCCATTACTATGTATTCTATTTGTATATTTATTTTCATCTTAGTGAATGAAATAATACCCTTGAGGAATAGATTATGGAAATCACTGTCTTATTGCCTTTAACAGAAATTTTGTTTTTCATAACTTTATCAAAAAATGATATAGAAATTTGGTGTTTCCAGGAAAAGCCGGCATTCTACATTAAACTGAGATCACGTTTGCCATCTCCATGTCTTCCACGCCAAAGAATGTGTCCACTAAAGAAAGCACAACGTCCGTCAGCCACTTTATCCTCCTGGGCTTTCCCTCAAGCCCCAAAATGCAGCTCCTCTACTTCGGGCTCTTCTCAGTCACCTACACTCTGACGCTGATGGGGAACGCGGCCATTGCCTGTGCCGTGAGGGGAGACCGGCGCCTCCACACCCCCATGTACATCTTCTTGGGGAATTTCTCTCTCCTGGAAATATGCTATGTCACCACCACGGTCCCCAACATGTTGGCCAACTTCCTCTCCACAAGCAAGTCCATCTCTTTTGTGAGTTGTTTTGCGCAGTTCTACTTCTTCTTCTCCTTTGGGTGTAATGAGGGCTTCTACCTTTGCATCATGGCCTTCGACAGGTACCTGGCCATCTGCCGTCCTCTGCATTATCCACGCATCATGACCAGACAGCTGTGCACTGGCCTCGTCATCTTCGGATGGTCAGGTGGCCTCATCATCTTTGTAACCCCAGTTTTTCTCATTTCACGGCTACCCTATTGTGGCCCAAATATTATCGACCATTTTGTGTGCGATCCGGTCCCACTGATGATGCTGTCCTGTTCTGAAGACACCGCCACCCAGTTCATCTACTCTTCTTTCAATGCTTTCTTCATGGTTGGCACTTTTCTCTTTATCCTTTGTTCCTATGCCCTGGTCATTCTGGCGGTGCTACGCATGCCCTCGGCGGCCAGCAAACACAAGGCTTTCTTGACGTGTGCCTCTCATTTGACAGTCGTCACCCTATTTTATGGTTCTATTATGGTGATGTATGTTAGCCCTGGATCAGGACGCACAGAGAAAAAGCAAAAAATCATTACCTTGTTTTATTCTGTGATAACGCCTCTATGCAATCCCCTAATATACAGCCTGAGGAACAAGGAGATGAAGGCTGCCCTCAGGAAAGTCTTTGCAATTGAAATATTGTTCATAAAACATAAACCGGGAATCATGGTTAACTAAGTTCCATCACAACATAAGACGTAAGTGGGAAAATTTTCTGGAGAATTTGATAATTTTGGTTAAAAAACTTAATAAAGCTCATTTTATCTTAAATATTATTCATTCCTGATGGATGACCCTTATTTAAGAAATAAAATTGTCTTAGGAAAATTTATATATAACTCAGTTTCTACAAGGCAGCATAAATACAATTTGTATTACAGACTTGGGGATATGAAGATGTAAAATAGGTCATATATTTGTTTCAAAACTCACCTGAAGGGTATGCTTCTGCACTGATAGTTACCACCTTGAAGGATTTCTGTAGAAAAAAAAAAGTCCCCTGTGCTGATATGATCATTTTGTTCCACTTCTAAGGAATAATACATATTTTTACTATAAGGATTTCAAAGAAACAAACTAATAATTTTAGCTAGATATTAAATGGGAGGTCAGAGAGCACCCAACATAAGAATTAGGAATTCCGTAGCTATTTTTTACACAGAAGAGTTAAGATAGATGCTCTAAATGTAGAGGGCAGAGCACTCATCAGGATTTCACTTCCTTTGTTATAAACTAGCATCAAGTGACTGGTTCAGGAATCATATTTTATATAAGCACTTTTTGCTGTGAAACATATTTATTAATTATCCTAATCATCTCTAAAGACCTTTTCTTCTTTAGTATGTAATCACAACTGTTAGTTTAATAAATTTATTTTAACCACTGGTCATCAAGCCTTTTAGGCATAACTCTCTAAAATGTAATGTAGCCGGGTGTGGTGGCCCATGCCTGTAATCCCAGTACTTGAGACAAGAGGATTGCAAGTTCGAAACAGCCTCAGCAACTTAGTGAGGCTCACATCAACTTAGCAAGACCCAAATAAAAAATAAAAAATAGAGCTGGGGTGTAGATTGGAGATAGAATGCCCCTGGTTCAATTCCCAGCAACACACACACACACACACACACACACACACACACAATGTAACAAAAGATAATAGGAAAATAAAATGCAATTTACAGAGCTGAAATTACAGCTGGCAAGAAGTTACTTACTCCACAAAATGACGTGCAACTAGATTGGTCTTCCTTTAAGAAAGAACCAAGAATTTGATGTCTAGACTTCAAGATGAAGAATTTCTGAGGGGTTCTGTTACAAAAGAGAAAGGGTGTTGGTACGGTTTGGACCTGAAATGTCCCCCAAAGGCTCGTATGTTGGCTTGGTTCCCACGCAGCAGTGTTCAGAGGTGAGGTTTGGGGAAGGGACTGCATTGTGAGTGCTCTGATCTCATCAGTGGTTACGTGGATGGGTTAATAGTTGAACGGATTGTTACGAGGTGGTGAAAACTGTAAGAGGTGAGGCCTCGCTGGAGGAAGTAGGTCCCTGGGAGCCTGCCCTGGAAGGGTATATCTTGTCCCCGGCCCCTTCCTTTCTCTCTCTTTGCTTCTGAGCTGCCAGGAGCTGAGCGGCTCTGTTCCACCTCATGCTCCCCACCATGAGGTTCTGCCTCACTAAGGACCAAAGCAACGGGGCCAAGTGGCCATGGACAGAAACTGTCTGTTAACATCCCGCAGCACACCTGAGAGGAAAAGAATGACACAGACACAGAGCAGATTGAAAGGGACAGCCCAGGGGACCTCACTCTTAGGTGAAGGCCCCACTCGACACTGGTCCACAACTTTTATTGTCATTCTAAAGGGGAGAAGTTGAGGTTTGGACACTGCTATATACGTGCAGAGGGTCCGGGAGGTAATGTTTAACTAGTAAACGTGCAGGGAGACCTAGGGTAATGTCTAATGGATAAACTTGCAGGGAGTCCTTGAGGTAATGTCTAACTGGGTAAACTGCAGAACAACTGCAGAAAGTCTTTGAGATAACAGTTATCAATAAAACCTCTGAGGATGTGCAAAAGGTCCTTGAGACAATGTTTGACGAGTGGGATATTTGGGAGTTGGTGCAGGCAAGAAACACAGGAGCATTTACCTTGGAGGAAAAGGCTGCTTTCAGCGAGTTTAGCAGTCTAATCATAGCTTTCCATGACCCTTAGACCTTTCCAAGGCAATGCTAACCTGTCTCTGGCAGTCACGTTCTCCACATGAAACCTCTAAAACCATGAGCCAAAACAGATCTTTCCTCTTTTAAGTTGATTTTCTCAGGTATTTTATCCAGTGACAAAAAGCTGACTAATACAAGTGTTTCAAGATTGTTTGTTTGTTTGTTTGTTTGTTTGTTTCTAGGGGGTGAACCCAAGGGTGTTCTACCACTAAGCATAGCCCCTTTTTTTTTGAGACAGGTCTCACTAAATTGTCGGGGCTGGCCTTGAACTTGGCATTCTCCTGCCTCAGCCTCCCAAGTTGCTAAGATTACAAAGATGGCTATCATAGTTGGCACAAAAGGAGTTCTGTCCGTCTGTTTCTTTGTATTTCATAAAAACACAATAAATGTTTAATAATGGCAGTGGTTGTAGCCTACTATCTTAGAGGTCAATATACTTCAAAGAAAGTGGCCCCAAATGGATTTATGTCACAGTGGTACCAAGAATCAGGGGAAAGAGCAGGTCAAAGAGAAATGGGGGATATGATGCAGTGATTGCCAGCTCTGGTTGACAATTTTGTCAAGGTCCTTCTTTATTATAAATAGGAGGACAGTTCTAAAGGAAGCAAGCTATATTGCATACATGAGATACTTTTGTGGCCATCTGAGCTAGCAGAAAACAGAATCACGTGATATCAGAGACTGAGGAGAAAGGACCCCAGTGCAGCACCCAAACACCTAACTTAGTTCTATTTCTTCCATAAACAGCCAGGATACCTTGGATTACTCTAACCAATCTGGTCTGTCTCTGACATCTGAGAGCATTGATCTTGATAATTCTGGAGATCCCTTTGGGCATCCTCTACTGCTGTATTCTTATCAGATTTTTAGAGTTAAATGTGTACTTTTATTTTTACCTCTTTTATTTTGTTTTTATATAAAACCATTCATCACCAGCGCAGTAAACAAGGCGAGGAAGCACTTGAGCTCAGACAGATGATTCTATTAGAGAACCAGGATCTCCTAATGAAGCAGTGAAGCGACTAGCGTTCTTCTTCTGCTGTGTCAAATTGGCTGCTGCTCAGCAGGTAGAAATTAAACACCAGTTCAGCCAGGTGTGGTGGTGCACGTTTGTAATCCCAGTACTTGGGAGGCTGAGACCAGAGGATCCGTGTTCGCGGCCAGCCTCGGCTACTTAGTGAGACCCTGTTTCAAAATAAAGATTAATAAATAGGACTGAGGGTGTAGACCGGAGGTAGAATGCCCCTGGGTTCAATCCTCAGTACCGCAAAAAAAAAAAAAAAGAAATTAAACACCAGTTCTAA